>JBAGKO010000002.1:12048476-12064619 GCA_037177275.1 Acacia concinna | reverse complement strand
TTGTCAGTTTTTCATCACTGGGATTCTTTAAAAGGATGATTGCACCTAGTGCATGAGATCACATCCTTACATGTTGAACTGTGTTCCATTTTATGTTCCCTCTGCCCCTATTGTTACGATGCTACCTGTTGGCTTTTAACAAAGCTCCTTCATTGGAGACAAGCTTGTACATTCCTCCTCAACATCTATAATGCAGGATCTGCTTTTCTGGACCTCTTGAACTAATAAGATTCTTGGTTGGGCAACATCCTCTTTCAAACTCATGCATACATCAATGAATAATTGAAAAGATGGAATGTTATCAATTGCATGAACAGTCATTTTTCTTGGATGTTAGTGTTTGAAGTAGACTTTTATGAGAAGTTTACTAGTATATAGCTAGAATTGCTTCAGACAAATAAAAAAGTGAGGTTTGCTACAGAGATTGTGTGTGTGTGTGTTTTTTTTTTTTGGGGGGGGGGGCTCTATTCAATGGGAGTAAAAAGCTTGAGTTAGACTGTCTTACCATCTTTCATAAGCAAGACTGCTAGAGGATAAACTTACAGTCGGCAGTGTTACAAAAATAATTGAGCCCAAGTCCAATCCAAGGTTTGTTTAACTTGCAAGCAGTGCTAAAGCAGCTTGTGGATGCCTATGGTCTTCTACTTTCAGAGCTGATGTCCTTTACTGTAGTTTATAGTTATTTCTTATTTGGAGATTGACTGATTGGATTACTGTCTTCTGTATTCTTATTATGATAATATGTATATTTCCATTCTCAGTTTTCTTTTATGGTTAGAGGCAACAGTGTTGTTAGTTAATAGGAATATTGGCAATAGTAAATCTGTATACTGATAATAGATGTGTATTGACCAAAGAAAAGTCCTCAATTTAGGAAATTAGGGTTCCCTTTATTTTTTTCCTTTCAAATTTTGGTTTTCCTGCTGAAGTTTGTTCTTTGTGCTATCTTGTGTATATAATCGTAGTTTTGTTACTGTATTGATCAAATGTTCTTTGATAATTACTTTTCCCATGCGGTTCCAGATTTAGTTACATATCACTCTGTAGTTTTTTTTAAATGAATGTTCTTTGCAAGAGCCACCTGTTTTCCCTCTTTTGTTTGCTGACTATCTTACTTGGTTTAAGATGAGAAAAATATGGTGAAACCTTTTCTGTAGTCATCAACATATAGATGGTGCTGGGTGTCTGTTTGGTTGTGCTCTGAAACAAATAGGTTGCTTGTGTTCTAAAGTAAGGTTTGTTTTTGTGTAAATTGGGCATTGAGAAGGAAGGGCACTTTCAGTGGTCGTTTTGTTGTTTTTTATTTGGGGGTGATTTAGTTATTTATCCACTTTCAATATGTACTCTATGATGGGAATGAACCTCAAGATTTTTCATCACTATCTGGAAGCGCATCTCAATATGTTAAAAGGATAGTTGAACTGGTTACTTCAGATTCATGCTGAAAGAAGCTTCTATGATTTACCTGAGCCTATCAGCATGCATCATAGTGTGCGTTGGCATTGGTATTCTATGATGTTATTGTTTGTACTAGTTGGGTTTGATCATTTATGGACTTTTGACAGCTAATTTCTTTGACAACCATCTGAAGTTCTAAAATCTGCTTGGTCTAGTAATGTACTCTCATCTCCTTGTTTGTTTTCTCTTAAACTCTTTCTATTTCACGATTCTATTTCCAGTTTCCCCAGTCATTTTTTTGGTGGCAATGATTTTTCCACTCTAGAAGATTATCTGTACCCATTTTATCACTTTCTGTATTTGTCCTAGAATGAGGTGCATTTATACAGCAAGGGATCAGATTGATTTGTTGGTTTTTAATTTTTGAGAACTTTCTTTCGCTTGAGCGTATCAGTCAAGCATCTCTGTTCCCTTCAATCCTGCTGGCAAAAAAGAAATCACAGATTTTTGTAATGTTTACTCATCAGTCTCATGCCCTTTTTGCAGGATGAAGGGGCAGCAAATTTTGAAGGGCATGAATCTGGAGACCATCAATCTGATCCTGAAGAGGAATTTCAGAAGGTGCAAACATTTTTTCCTAGATAGTTTAGTTGACCTTCAAAATCGTGACTTGGTCTGGATCGTCTGATGTTTTGGGTGTCGCTTTACAGGATGAAGTAGAGATAGAAAATGTAGCTGAGGTG
This sequence comes from Acacia concinna, assembly GCA_037177275.1. Taxonomy (NCBI): domain Eukaryota; kingdom Viridiplantae; phylum Streptophyta; class Magnoliopsida; order Fabales; family Fabaceae; genus Acacia; species Acacia concinna. Next base: position 12,062,478 of record JBAGKO010000002.1, on the reverse strand, counting down.
GTCTCAGTTCAACAAGATGAGGTCAAACCACAGGCAGATGCAGAGCCTACTCAGAGAGACTCTGAGGGAAAGGAGCAGCAGTATTTCCACAGGAGAGGGGCATATCAGAACCAAAGAGGAGGCCGCGGTGGTGGAGGTGGTCGGAGGGTTTATTCAAATGGGCGTGGAGGCCGCGGTGGTGGAAGAGGTGGCAGCTATTACAGTGGCCGCAACCAATACTATGACCAATCTGGTAATTATCATCCCAGAAACTATTATAACAGAGGACGAGGTGGCAGAGGCGGCGGCGGGGGCCATTTCTATGATAACCATGGTTCAGGAGGTGGTCAAGCTAATCATGTAGCCGATGTTGGAGTCCGATCGTGAGGTGTTCATAGCCATCTTAACTGTCTGTAGTAGGTTACTTTTGTTATATTTGGCATGAATAGAACTTGCTTTTAAACAATTTTGTTGACAGAATTCAACATCCCAGACTTCACCATTTTGTAGTCCATTAACGGACCTTTGTGAGAAAATCTTACAGGAAGAAACCACCTGCGAACGAACATATATATGATATTTTATGAAACTTAGATTAGGCTTTCTTTTCTCCCCCATCAGATATCTATAGCCGCTGCCTTCCATTTCTGATGCGTGTTTTCAAATTTTGGAATCTGTATCAGAAGAATGAGATGCCGTAGTTGGTTTTAACTTCTAACTATCAGCTTGCAAAGGTAAAAATAGGACCTAACCCCATATTTCTCACGCAATCATTTGCTGCTATACTTGGCCGATTGGGGTGTTTGAAATGAAGATTGTAATTGGTATTTTTGAAAAAGTAATATTAAGTAAAAGTAAGATTTAGTAAAAATAAAATTGGGTAATTTAATTTGTCTTTAAAATAAAGATAACAGAAGTTATTTATGTAAAATTAAAATTTGTTTGGTTGAAATTTTTTATAAGTTCCTTTTGATAGGAAATGACTCTAAAGGGTGTTATTATATATGTATATGGATTATATATATATATAAATATATTGTAATATTCTAATTATAAAACCTAGTTGACTCTTTTGGTGTTCTTAATCTTTCTAAAAAAAATTAATTAGGTTTTATAATTAGGACTGAAGAGAGTCTTATTACATGTAAATATAATGTGTTATTTATACTATCTTCTGTCTTAATTATATGACCTAGTTGACTCTTTTAGCTTTCTTGATTTCTCAAAAAAATCAACTAAATCTTATAATTAGAAGCAGATGGGATAAAAATGACAGAAATTTTTTAAAAAAAAATTCAAAAGTTGTCATTGCAATTGGATGAGAAGCAGTAAAAATAGTGCTTATAGCTTATATTACGATTTTTCTAACTGGTGTCATGGATCCCAAGGTCACCCCAAACATGTCATTTTTTTTCCACTGCAATCATACAGTGAGTTGGGTGAACCGTGGCAATTAGATCAAACACACTGTTAATAGATTCTTGACGTACTTTTAACTCGTCATTGACATTCTTGGATTTCAAAGGTGACAAGTGACAGGTTGTGCTCTGTTTTTTTTTTTTTTCAATCCTCTTTCGCCGAATATTTTTGTGTCGTGTATACGAGTATTTAAACAGAGGTGAAAGACAGGTTGTGGCGGGTAAAACAAATCACTGGTAGTTGACTTCTTGCCTGTTTAATTTTTTTGTCATGGAGACTTGAATATAAAGAATCTTTGCTAAAGCCAGTAGATTCCCGGGACAAGAAAATTATTTGTCCTATTTGGATCTCAGTAATCTTAAGAACTAAAATATATATGGAACCATCAAAGGCTACTTGGTTGGTAAGAACTAAGAAGTTAACTTGTATACATTTCGTTTTTAAATATAGGGTCAATTTATATCATATATCAGTTTATAATTTAAATAAAATAATTTGAGAAAAAAATTATAAATTCAAATGCTTTTAAATAATTTAATTAAATTTTTTGAATTTTTTTTTAAAAATCAACTAAATCTTATATTTAGGATCGAAGGAAGTAACTCACAAAGTTGAATTCAATTTTCACTACCGATATAAGAATCTTGTTAGTAGTCAATCGATGAGTACTTTTATAAGCGTTCTTTAATTATAGAGGTTGTCCTGATCCTAATGAGTCTTTAAGGTCCAACTCACTTAAATGCAAATTTATGAGTTAGGCATAAACCTTCTTAGGCAAATTTCCACTTTAAAAAAATGAGGATATTTGGATTGCTAGCTTGATATATTGATTAACTAACCTCCAAAATTAAGTGGGATAATACTCAAAGGAAAATTGTTTCATTTTTTACACCTTTAGGGCAAAATTTTTTTCTCAGAAACTTTCAAAGCAAAATTGTCATTTGATGAAAACTTAAAGAAAATTGTGTTTAGGTTTCAATAAAAAGAACACACACATATAATAAAACGGTCTTATGAAATCGCTTAAAAGTCTCATTGATAAGTCTATAGACTTTCATAAAATTTTAGTATAATTACAAGACCATTTGATTGGATTTTTTTTTATTGGGATGTAAACTCAATTTTCACGAAAACTTATATGGCAAAACTGCCCATTAATCCTTACCAAAAAGACTAAGATATATATGTGTGTGTGTGTGGAACTGTTGGCCCTGCTCACATTTATGAGTTATGGGTACTATTTTGTCTTCAATAAGGTAGTATTGTGCTTTTGTGGCTTGTAAGTATTAATGCCTTTTCCTTTGAAATCATGTGATCCATCCGCATATCATTCAAATTTTCAGTTGCACGAGTCAATATGCCAAATTTCCATTATACTCGTACCTATTAACTACAATAGAACACTACCCTGTTATACAGGGGTCAAAAGATTTTGCTTTTTTTTTTTTTTATGTATAAAAAAAAGACGAATAAAACTTATAAAGTGACGCCTAACTTGCAATTTTAAATTTATATAATATAATGAATAATAATATGGTGGGACTCTTGGTTTATACCCACAATAGAATATAATGGTTTAAAAAAATAAGATCGTGGCAGAATACTTGTTTTTCGTTGACAAAACGCCCATGAGTTCTCTTTCATATTGTAGAGAAGAAGTGTGTGAGAGAGATTTCAATGGTTTCACTACCCTTTTTTTAAAAAAAAAAAAAAAAAAAGACTTTTTTAACCGGAAACTCTTGGATACGAGATAAAATTCTGATAGGTGACAAAATTAGGATCCTTTGTTATGTATGCAAGTGGTATATTCATACATTCACACGCATGAAAGTGATATGTTTATTCTTATTCTTATTCTATTCTATTCTATATATGGCAGCTCAATTGAGAGCTGGAAGAATGTGAACATGTGTTTATTTTTGTCTTGGTGAAGTTAAAGATTTGGGACCATTCACTATTGTTCCTTTTTTTTTTTTTTCATTATACTCGTTTTGCCTTCTTTTTTCCTTTATATTCTTGGACAATATTTTTCTCAAACGTGAAATATAGACCGTTATCACAAAGTAGATGCCACCTTTAATACCCAACCCAATTTGTGCACAAGCTTAATTTAGGGAAAATTAGGATAAAAGACGTAAATGAAAAGATATTTATGGAGAAGGACCATAAAAATTCTAATTATTTAGAAGGACTAAATACAAAAATTTAAAATTTAAAATATTAGAATACCCATAACAAAACTTTCTACCTTCTATCTATTAAAACTAATACAAAATTCTAAATTTCCCTAAATAAAATATCAGTTTCTCAATTATAATTTTTTAAAAATCAACAAAAACTTTAATTAAGAATAGAATTAAATAATTTTCATAAAGTCTTTTATAATTTATCATGTGTTAAACCAAGAAAGTTTTGATGATTTATTTATATTTTAGAAGCAATTTATGTGGGTTAGAAAATTCATTTAATGTTAATAAAATTTAAACAATCTAAGTAGCTTATTATATCCTGAAAAATATGAAATGGGTGTAGTTTTTATTTTTTACAAAAATTGATTCCAACATGGATAATATAAATCAATGAAAAATAAACATAAAAAACATGATTTTAAGCGTTTCTAATTAAATATTAAATAATATATTGATTTTTTTTTTTGAAAATAGATACAAATGGTTTTAGTTTTAAATTTAGTTAATTTTTTAATTATGAATATAAGAGATAATACATGAGCTTTATTTAAAGGCAATTTAGTAATTTTAATTTTTATTATGATGTTTGGCCCTTCTAAGTAATGATAAGTTTTATGGTCTTTTGTAATAAATATTATTTTTTTTAGGTCCTTTATTTTAATTTTCCCCTTAATTTAACCAACAGAAAAAAAATGTTTAAAACCATGAGCTCATAAAATAAGATAAGGTACATATGCTTGGCAAAGTTCAATGTGAACCCCTCCTTTTATGCTGTTCAGTTTTTTCCCTTTCTAATATACTTGTTTATCTCTGATTATGGAATAAAAAGACGTAAAATTTGCCCCACCACTGAACCAAAAAGCACTTTTCTCAACCTTATCCTACCCGTATGCAATATATACTTGTGAGTACGTTAAAATCCTATTGGGAGCAAAATTGAATTTGAATCTAAAATATAAGAGAAACTCCTAATACTGAAATTGATTGATTGATTGATTGATAGATATATATATAGGTATATAGCACATACGTATGTTACCAAGGGTCTATTTTACAGCTTGCCATTTACAAGAATCTGATACTGTTCAAGGAAACAATGTGGCAGCTTCCACTACAGCTTTGTGAGTCCTATATATATGGCTTCCCAACCGGTAAGATATGTCCAAGCCAGTTGCGTACGAAGAAACACAGACTCTCTTGAGCCTGAATTCCTCGTACAGCCTCTGGTTTTGGTTCATCAGTTCTTCTTGCTCAGAAGAACAAAGCAGCATGAGAAGAAGCAGCTTTTTGGACATGGGATTTTTTACCACATCCTCAGAGTTATCATCAAACCTCCTTACCTTCCATTCCACTGCTAAATGGAATGCTCACTTTAATGCCTCCAAAGTAACCGACAAGCTGGTATGTTGTCTGATACCTATACTCTTTTTCAAATCAGTAACGCTATTAATCATGTTTGATCTTAATGATGATTGGTTCTCACGAGATATTTTTTCTTTGCTGAAGATGGTGATTGATTTCAACGCTTCATGGTGTGGACCCTGCAAATTCATGGACACAGTAATCCAGGGGTATGCTACAAAATACACAGATGTGGAGTTTATCAAGATTGATACAGATGAATTAATGGTACCTACCAACCGTTCCCCTTCAATACAATTTATTCTACTGTACTTATCATTCATTATAACAAATGATATTCACCACTACCTGTGATTCATTCTTCACAAAACCTACCTAGGCTAAAGTTAAAGCAAAAGTAAAAGATTAAACCAGTATGGATAGATGTACAAGCATGTCAAAATACTTAACAACAGGACCACTTCTGACATGCTTATATTGGTTGATCTACATGTAGTACTATACTGTAGACTAGTCTGGGAAACTGAAGAAAAATATTGGATCATACAATGAACTAATTAACTGAATTTCATATATAAATCAAACAGGAGGTGTCTCAAGCATTCCAAGTTCAGACACTGCCGACATTCTTATTGATTAAGAAAGGCAAGGTAGCTGGAAGAGTTACAGGAGCAAGAAAGGAGGAGCTGGAAAAGTTAATTTTGAACCACAGGAGTGTAACTGTATGATCATGCCTTGAAATGAAATCACTAGGCTACCCAATATATTCCTACTGTGACCATTTTACAAAGGGAACGAGACCAGCAACCTAAGATAACTAAATAAGTTGGTGTCATTGTTTGTTTTGTTGTTTAAAATGTGTCGGTGCCTATATTTATTTATATATTACATGAATGGCCACTGATACACCTGGCCCTCTTTTTATATTAAACCACACGTTCATTGGATTCTTTAGTGATGATGATATATTCCTCCCCACCGAAAAAAACAAAAAAAAAAGGGAAACACAAAAAGGAAGAAAGAAATAGAAAGACAAAACATCCGGAAGAGAATAAAAAGGCAATATCATCCAGACAAGTCAATCAAGCCAAACCAATATGCACAGATGCTCTCCATCTTTGAAAATTTAATACAATTGCTTTCCTTTCTCCAGAACGGACGATAAGAAACCATAATAATATATTGTCTTGATAACAACAAAACTTAAGTCTCGAAGAAGCAAACACTAATTCCCAAAGTAATAACATGATGCTGAAAAGGTAGCAGATATGCTTGGTTTATTTGTTCTATGCACAATTCTCATATCTAACTGATGAATTACATATTTACAGTGTTAACTGACCTTTCATGCCACTCAAGAGTTAATGGAGAGACACAACCATTAGAAAACAGACTGAAATTAGTTATCAGCGTCGCTCAGAATCCTTTTCAGTTCATACTTTTGTTGTGTGGTAAGCCTTGAAGGAAACATAACATCAAACTTAATTCTTAGTTTCCCCTTGTTCCCTGGTTCCTTTGAAATGGGCATCCCTTCATTTTGGACCACCAGTTCATAGCCTGGTTCAACAACATCCTTCACTTGAATTGTAAGGTCTCTTCCATCCAATGTTTTCAGGTTCAGAGTCTTTCCAACGAGAGCCTCAAGAAGTAATATCTTCTGGACGAGAACCAAATCATTTCCTTCTCTCTTGAAAAATGGATGAGGTTTCTCCTCGACCACAAAGATTAGGTCTGCTGGTGCACATCCTGGTTCTTGGTGGCCTTTCCCAGGAAAAGTTATTTTTGTGCCCTTCTTCCAGCCAGGTTTAATATCAATCTTTAAGATTTCTTCAACGGTGTTCGACTTGCTGCAAGAATTAGAAAAAGACGCTTTGTAAAGCCTTTTTACAAGAGCAGAAAAAGAAACAGAAGATAGCGCTTGTGTGCACAGGGGGGGAAAACTTAAGATTTGGTCATTTCTGTATTTGTTATTATGATGTGGAGGAACAATTTTTGAAATAGTCAAACATATAATAATATGCTGAACCCAACGTTATGTAATATGTTCTCACCGAAAAATCTTATAATAAATATCAAAGGGACTTGTCCTTATGTTCTTAATAATTTGATATAGATAATCAGTTTGGTTAGGAAACAACTAAATATGACTGAAACTCAATTAAGAATCTTAGGATCATTATAAACCCAACAACAAATTCATACCACTTTGACTTCATTTGTTACACTAAACATACACATCAGGAGAGCCAACGCAAATCCCAAAGGCAATTAAGTAACATAGTACCTTCTTCTGTCCACATGTCTGTTCACGTGTATGCATGAAAGTAGAACAAGTGTGCGTGATCAGTGCCAATTCAGCATCTCTAATTGTGATTCTTTTTTTATGATGTTAGTGTCAGGCCAAAGACGAAAAACGCCAAAACAGCATCGTGGAGCGTAGTAACGATATTTTTTTAAAAAAAAAACGTCGGCAAGGAACAAGGATGGAATAAATTTAATTATCTAGAGTTATTAGTTGTAATCAAGATGATTACAAGAGAATAATTTTTTTTTTTTTTAAAAAAAGCTGAACCTCAGATCCTCCTCTGCAAATAAATGGTCACTAAGTGAAAAAACGGCGTAATTCAATTTTAGCGGTTTAAATTCTTTTGATGACAGTTTAGAAATGACAACATAATTTTGCTTCTAGCCAACACGATTGAGTTTCTAATACCTTTCAGTCTCCCAAATGAACGAGTAAATGCACAGACAAATCCACAGCCAAATCAGAATAATGCAGTGATTATAAGAACAAAATTAGAAGCTATGTAAGAGAAATGGAAGATACTAATTACCCAAATTCATCAGCAACGTTCCTCGAGACTTTCATCTTCCTTTTGCTGCCTTTGTAAAGTTCTTCGAGGCTAAAAGCCAATTTACTCTCAATCGCCCCCACCTTCTTGTCCCTCTGGCTCCGAGTTTCCTCATTCTTAACGTCTTTCCTATCAACCCGATCAGTATTGAGTGGATAGTGACCGTAAAAATCATAGATCTGACGCTTCGTCGGATTGCTGAGAACATCATAAGCCTCAGATATCTGCTTGAATTCAGCCTCAGCGTCCTCTTTCTTGACAGATTGCTGATGATTTTTATCTGGATGCCACTTCATAGCCAATCTCTTGTACGCCTTCTTGAGCTCGTCACCAGTCGCATTACGATTCACCTTGAGGATCGTGTAGTAGTCGCCAGCCCCCATGTTCGCTAATCTCTAACAGAATTGTGTGGAAGTATCTTTGAAATTTGGGTTGAAGATGAACAAACTTCGATTCTGATTTTGCCGGAGTCTCTGGGTTGAGTCCGTATGTGAAGAGTAAAGTCCAACCCAGCGGAGAGCAGTTCTGTATATACAGTAGGAAGGAGGAGAGAGAGGAAGGAAAGCAAACGCGTGAAAGAAGCATAAAATTCGCGCAAGGCACTCCACAGTTCAGAGAGACAGACTGTTAAGAAGAGAAGGAATGAGAATTTAAATTTAAATTTTAAATATAACAAATTTATTCCAAAGATCCATTAAAAAAAAGAAACTAAAAAGTACGTATGAAAAAGAATAAATAAAATTTTTACAGCAAAAAATTTATTATATTCTGTACCATGGTTTCAAATTAATCAATGAAATGAATAAAGTTAAATAGTTTAAAAGTCTAAATTTTATACGCTTCTAAAAGAAATTTGATACATCTTATCTTAATTATAAAACATTTTATAGATAAAAATAAATCTTAGGGAGTATTTTATAATGATTTTCTTACCATTTTCCGTTCTAAAATAACCTCCTTAACATTTGGTATATTATAATGATTTTCTTACCATTTTGTATTTATAAAGAGTTAAAGACAACTTTCATAGTTAGATTTATTATCTATTTATAATTTGTAAATGGCTTAAAATTTATGGAAAATTGTGGAAAAATCAGGCATTTGAAATTTAAATAGTGAGAATAACCTAAATCAAGATACTCATAATGTGTGGTTACAAAATTCCCAGAATACTAGTACTATGTATGTATACAAATTTATCATATCTTCCCTATTAATTCTAATGAGGATTTTTTTCCTAATTTTCTCTAAAATTTAAAATATTTATCTGTATATAATTAAAACATTGAAGAATTGAAAGTGTACAAAAATGAAGTTTGAGGTATATAAAATTGACAGCTTAAAATATTTGTATAGAATTGAGAATTTATAGGAGGTTTACTATTAGGGACTGATTGGTACAAATGATTTTTTAAAAATTAGATAAGTGGGGTTAAAAGTTTTTAATTAACTTTTTTTATTCTTTTATTTTGTATCTTATCTTTATGAAAATTTTATAGCCACACTTTTCTAATTTTTTAAAATCAAACTCATAAAAAATTTCTCTTCCCTCCCTTCCCCTCCATTTTCCTCTTGCAAAATAGACCCTTAAGCTTTAAAGTTTAATGACGATAGTTGTACCTTATTTTTAAGTTTGAAAAAGTTTTTATATAATTTAGCCTAATAATTTAAATTTTAATATTTCATTCTGTTTTAAATATAAGTTAAATTTAAATTTTTTTAGAGATTAAATAAATTAAATAAATTACTAAATCATGTCATATGTTATTTCTTATTAAATTATATATTAATTTATAGTTTTTTAAAATAGTTTAAAGAAAGAATGATAAATATAAATATTTTAATAATATTTCTTAATTTTTTTTAAATAAATTAACTATATCTTCCATTTAGAATTATAGGAAATATTACCGTTTAAGAATTATTTGTAACAAACATGTCAAAGCACATTTTAATTTTTTTATGGAAAAAAACCGACAATCAGGATTGGAAATCCAAGTTGATTCGTATCAAACTTTAGAAACAAACAAAAAAAATCATAATGACGCGATGGAATTTAAAATTGAGATAAATATTGATTATTTAAGTAAAGATAGAGATCAATTTGGGTGAAATGTAGAGGAAAGTGGGAATTAACGGGGGAGAGATATGTGGGTGACTGAGTTGTAAAGTAATGGCGGGTGAGATTAACATACAGAATGATAACACGTTGTGTTGAGTTGGAGAAGTGATCATGTGGCCAAATGCCATTAGCTGCTGACTATACTTGCAAGAAACACACAATTTCTCATTTTCTTCTTCTGCTTTACTTTACACGCTATATATATATATATATATATATATGCCTTTCTTTTCCCTTGACTTTCAACGGTTCAACCACAACACAAACTTTTTTTTTTTTTAAGAAATTGCACCTATGCACTTCAACTTAATCAAATTTCCAATCCCCATAAGGCTTCAATCATTTTTTTTTCAAGTTCATGTATTATGGGTATGTTTGGGATAACATTTTGAGGCCCAACAGTGCAATTATAAGGATAAACATGGGGTGGGTTGCCTTTGTTTTTGTTTTGGTTTGTTTGTTTTTTTCTTTTTTTGGGGGTTATGTTTGTATTAGCGTTATACATAATGGACTTTTAGGGGGAAATAAGTCAAATAACTCAATCCTTGCTTCTGGAAAATTATTGGGTTGGTGGGGGCATTTAATGCTCATTTGAAACCTTTTTCTTTTTTGGGCCTTGAATGAACAAAAAAATATACCCATTATATTGATAATTTATTTTTTTATAATTTGAAGATTAAATAGAAATTCTTGAGTGTTGAGAATTTGATAAAATAAATTAAAATTCGCTAATAACAAATATGAGTACTTTAAGAAAAATCTTTGATCCAAAAAATAATAAATTTAAAGAAAAATATTCAATAATTACCTAACGGCCTTCCAAGATCCTTTGCTTTTTATGAGGAATTACATTATTCAAATATCCTTTTTTTTTTGTTGGCAAATATCCTGCACAAATATTGATATTGATATGACACCTTGTTCACTAATAATATGACACTTGTAGTGTAGGAAGCATAAACCATGTTACGGTGCCCAAAAATGTCAATTAGGGCACTAACTTGAAAACGACTCCTTGGCAATATAAAATGCCCGAACAAGATTCTGATATTGCTCTTTATTGAAACAAAAATCACTTATCGAAAAAAGCACATGTTGGAGAAGTACATTCAAGAGAAAGCACTTGAGAACTGCTTTTATCATAAGCGCATTTTCAAAAAGCGGTTGCAATAGTTTAGATGATAGTCCGCCACTCTGTTCTTGTGTATGAGAAAGCCAGAAAGTGCAAGAACTTATAAACCTATCACATGTTCTTCTTCAACAGCTGTAAACCCCAAAACAAGAGTCTAATACTATTCCATTGTAAGAAGTGATTTTTTTTCCCCAAAAAGTGCTTTATAAGAAAGTGTTTTTTTTTTTTTCAGTCTATGAGAATCTGTTCAGGTATGTGCTTCTCTAAAAAGAACATATTGTGCGAGTGTGTTTAATTAAATCCAAGAATATATAATAGTCAAGATTTTTTTACAATTGATTAGACTTTAAGCTTTGATTAGTCCAATTTTTCACACAATAATTTAGTTATTTAGGTTTTTTTCCTTAAGGTGAAATGAAAAAAGTATTTATGGGCTGAATAAATGAAAAAGAATATGGAGTAAATCCAGGTTGAGTAAGTACATTCTGAAACATGTATCAGTTTTTCATTTGTCGCCACACACACACATGTATATATGTATTAATTTTTTTGATCTATATATGTCTTAATTAGACACATCATTCGGGTAAAAAAACAAAAGACACGGAATTTCTTAACGTTTAATCTAACATTATTACGATCGTACGAGGAGACAATGTAACTACACTCTAGTCCACTTGAGCAACGAAAACATAGCACTTGTTTGATTCAATCCTATTGCATCTTATAGTACAATGCATTGAGATGCAATGATAATACAATACTAATTACAAAAGCTAATGTTTGGTTTTGTTTTTAAGTAATGTACAATGAATTATTTTCTTAATAATTATTTAAAATTAATATACCAACAAAGTTTATTTTACCTTTAATACAATCTTTGTAGAAAAAAATAGTTAGGAGCCTTCGTGCTGCCTCATCATAACTATCACGCTACCTCCTCGAAGATCCTCTGACAATAATGGTTATGGTGGTGGCAATAGAGGTGGTTGCAACAATGGTGGAGGAGGAGGTGGTGGAGGAGATGTCAACAATGACGATGGTGGTGGAGGTGGGGTAGCAACAACTGTTGTGGAGAAGTAGGAGTTAGTTATGGCGAAGGAAGGTAGTGACAATGGCAATTATGGAAGAAAAGAAAATGGCGGTGTCAAGGGCAACAACGATGGCAAGTAGTGAAAAGCAATAACAGTGGAGGAGGCGGCGACGATCATAGCGGCAATGACAACGATATAGGTGGTGGTAGTATATGAGGAAGTAAGGGTGGCGATGACAAGTTGTGTCAACAATAGCGATGGAGTAGGTGATAGTAGGTGGTGACAACAATAACAATAGAGGAGGTGGCAGCTAGCATGGAGGTGGATGCAACAGTGAAAGTAGTGGTGACGACGGTGGAAAAGGAGGTAGTAGTGGCGATGACAGGTGTTGACAACGACAACGTGGGAGGAGTAGATGGCGGCAACGACAACAATAGAGGTGGCGGTGGAGACAATAACGGTGGAGGAGGAGCTGGTAATGGTGGCGACAGTTGTTGCATGGCAAGTGTAATAAGACAAGTGAAACAAAAACAAATGATACTAAATGGTAACTTTTTCAACTATACAATGAGGTGATAATAAATATTTATAGGGGAAGATATGAATGAAGATTACCAATTTTTTTGTAATCATTATTACCATAGTAAACTCTATTATTATATTAAAGAGCAACCAATTACTCCTTTTAATAATGCAATTATAATTATCATTGTATGTATGCAATGAGGTTGAACCAAACAAGCATACAGTCATTGTTTCATTTTTCATAAATCCTTAAAATGGATTTCATTCTTCTCTCAAAAGTCAAAACAAGCCCCTAATACTATGTTTGGACGAGGAGAAAGGAGGGAAAAATAAATACTAAATTTAAAAACTTTCATAAATATAAAAAAAAAATTATTATCTTTGGGAGTTTTCTCCCCTAATTTTATTCTTTCACTAATTTTTTCTCCATCTAAATATATGGTAAAGCATATAGTGAATTGAAGTAGATATATCTCTTACTTTCTTAGAGGGACTTGTTTTTTTTTTTGCCAGCCTTTCTTAGAGAGACTCTTCATGTATATGCTCGTAAATTGAAGGGCATATACCTATTTAGAAGTTGGCAATCACACACCCTCTCAAATCCTAAATATTAGATAAAATTATTTTTTTAGCGATATTAAAGAAGCAAATAAATCATTTAATCATGTTATATATTATGTATTATTATATTATATATTAATTTATAAATTAGACAAAATGATTTAGAGAAAAAAATGATAAATATACTACTTTAAAGTAATTTAATTTGTTTTATTAATTTTTTAAAAAAAGTTAAATTTATCTTATATTTAAAATAGGGGGAATATTTGTTCTTGGCCTGTCGGGCTGGGAGATACCTTACGAAAGTAAAAAAAAAAAACGGGAGAATATTTGTTCGGTCCAATATCATATACCCTTTTCCCCCCTCATATACCCCATTATAGAAATGGACTTGTACGAATATTACTACTGATATTATTCATATGTTGTAAATGGTAAATCCTTGTTTAAAAATTTCCATTTGGGAAACAAAGTGATTGAAGCAATTTGTATAACGCGTGTGTGAGTGTATATATATATTGATATTGATTGATTGATGTTAACAATTACATATTAAGTCGTTTTATTTTCCCCCCTCTTTTCTAATATGTTTTTCTTTTTTCTTTTTATAAAATCAAATGAAAAACACACATGTATTAGCATACACACAACACACACCTGCCCAGAATCGAGCTTGGGACCTCTCCCTCAAGGGAGAGATTGCATGCCATGTGAGCTGAGTGTCATGAACTTATCCCTTACAAGTACTTGTGTGACACTTAATCTCTCGTCGCCCCTCACAAACTAGCTAAGTTAACTTCCCCACACTTGAATACTCGATAGAGTAT
>JBAGKO010000002.1:12028926-12041083 GCA_037177275.1 Acacia concinna | reverse complement strand
GAAATTAAACATGCGTGCAGAGAGACAATATTGTGTGCGGACTTTCTTGCTAGGACTGCGCATGAAGATGATAGAACACTGGTCATATTACATGAGCCTCCTGAAAAATGCATGGAATGGTTGCAGAAGGATTTTTTGTATGTACCCAGGGGAATTGTACCCAGGTTACAATGCTATCATAGGATAGGATAGTTTCAAGCTGTAGCTTGCCTTATTTATTCAAAAAAAAAAAAAGTTGAGAGAGACGTAGAGACACTGCTTTTCTGTTTTAGATATTATGCAGTGCTAGATATAATAGAAACCTCCAAACTTGATTTACGGAATCAAGTTCGTGGAAAATGCTCTACATTAATTAAAACAAATCTTTGAGATATTGAGACATAGAAAAAACCAATTCAAACCCAATGAACCCAACATTATATTATTCGCAGTTTGAAGAACACAGTCGACTACAAATCAACAATGAGTGAAACATATTTAACAAACTGACGAGCCCGTATATATAAGTGAGCCCTTATTAACCATACAATCACTCTTTATTTTACTCTTATAACGGCTATCTAGTAGTCACTCATGGCGACTAGTTCATAACCAGTGAAGTTGCATTATTAATAATGGTGGTGATGGCAGCGTTTAGGAATGGTTAAGGCAATGCGAGGGTCGATGCCAGAGTACTTCCAAGTGTTAGAATTGATGATGGCATAGAAGCATTCGTTTGACACTTGTGACACAGGCTCGCAACAATTTTTAGTCACTGGAGCGGTCAAGTCTCTAGCCGGTTTAGCACAGTGACGAAGGACATGTGTGAGCATTCTGTCTGGACTGAACTTCCCACAAACTCCATAGCCATGAGCTTCAACTCCAGCAATGGCCAATATTGCCAAAAGCAGCACCAAGTAAATGAACTTCTTCATCCTCCTGCTGATTAGTTAGTTTCCCCTGTTTTCTTCAACTTAATTGAACAACGAAGCTATGCGTTCGTATTTCACAGCTTTTGGCTCTGTCTTAAACTGTGTATATATAGGCAATAGCAGCACTTTGGAATGAAGAAACAAACCTTGTCCACCAAGTCTCAAACCATTGGCTTTACTAGTTGGAATGAAGTGTGGATCTTTCATCATTGATCTTTTCAATATTAAGAATCTCAAGATTTACAAAATATATATGCACATGGGTAGCCACAAGTTTGAGCTTTAATTAAATTGTTAACAGACTACGGAAAAAAGTACACAGTTTTGACTCCCCTTAATAATAATAAAAAAAAACCATTGCCAGCACGCAGCCTAGCATTATTAAACTTCCGCTAGCAACTAAGGAAGGGATATGTGAAGGTAGTTTTAGATTATTGAGTTAAAGGGGTAGAGACATTAATGTCTTGAATACGATTGGACACGCAATCTCACTTACAATGAAGTATTTGTATCACTAGGTTATAACGACATTAACAAGCAATTTTAGATTTTAATTGCACGAAAAATTATTTTATGCCCATTTAGTTGAGATTCTCTCACTTTCAAATCTAGCCCCACTATATATATATATTGTATATCAATATAAATTGATAACAAATCAGATATATATACTAAGCTTGCTATGACTAATATGAAATCTCGTTTGTAGTGAAATTTTTAACAGGGATAGGCAAAGGGTTGGCTTTAAAATTATCAAAAAAAGACTTCTACATCGGGTGCTAGAACAGTGTGAGTGTCAGAAGCTACATGTTTGAGCTTTTTCAATATCCACTAGGTTTTTCTTCCCTCCTATTGCCAACCTTAATAGACCCTGACTTTCTTTACCGGTTGCACAACCATATATTGTAGAAAATATTTTTTACACTGTTACTTTCACAACCGGTATAAAAAGATAAAGAAGAAATTAACAAAAAAGTGAATGCTATACACTGATTAAATTAATGCACAACCGAGGTAGAAAGTGTGTGCTTTTCTTTTAAATAATTCGTTATTTCTCTTCTAGCCAGTAGTAATTAGTAACCACAAGCTTGTTGAGAACAATAATTAAACCACGAATACAATATCCAATTCCAACTCAAAGCCAGCTAGCAAGCAATTATAGTGATAGAAAAACAGTTATCCTTACAATATAATGATAAACTCAATATACCAATTCCAACTCTCTTATTTAAATTCCGAATCAAAATACAAGTTGGAATTAAGTCCTTGTTTGGAATAACTTATTTAAAAGTAATAAGATTTTATTTGTGGAGTACAAAATAAGTATATGAGAGGGGTTTTTCTTGTATTTTGTGCATAAAATCTTATTTAACCTAAATAAGTCATACCAAATAGTGTGGATCTTTTGTCATTGATCTTTTAATTTTAAGAATTTCAAGACTTATAGAATATATATAAGGACATGGATAGTCAGGAGCTGGATATTTAAAATCAAAGTGTTAATACGAAACCATATATATGAGCTGATTATTCTATTCTTTCATCTACCTACCTCCTACTTGGTCAAAGGTTCATCATTATACAGCACTTAAATTTTCATCTTGCTAATGCTTAATATTCAACTTTTGAAATTAAAGCAATATGTTATAGATATTAGAATATTCAACACCCATTCTACAACTAAGGAAGGGCCATGTGAAGGTAGTTTTATATTTTGATGGCACCAAAAGATCATTTTATAAGCATTTGGTTGAGATTTTCTCACTTTCAAATCTTAAACTCTATGGATTTTGTATATTTATACTTATATACAGCATCTGGACTTCCATATAAGATCCCATTCAACATGAAAAATTACACTGCAAATGGGATCTATTATTAAGAAGGATGTAGTATAAAGTAAGAGGAATAGGTAATAGTGTTAAAATTGCATTTTTAAAAGGGAGAATTATATAAAAATACTATTTGAATTTTAAAATCCTAAAGCAGTTATGTTGTTTATCAGAGTAATTATATTAACTAAATTTGTATAGTAATTGATAACTCAATTTTATAGGAATGCAATTATTTAAAATTTTGAAATTAAAATGGAATTTTCTTGTCATTCTCCCTTTAAAAATCAATTAAAATACTTTTATGATTGGTCTTGGAAGGCTTTCATGTTAATAATATAAGAGTTAGATGACTTCTTAGAGAAATTAAAGGGCTGTTTAGCATGAGGGGTTTGGAGGAGAAGGGAGTGCAGGGAAAATTCTTATAACTTAGATTTTAAAAAATTGGAGAAGTAAGGTTGAAAATTTTTAGTTAATTTTTCTTACTTTCTTATTTTGTATATTATCTTTATTTAAATTTTATAACCCTACTTTTCTAATTTTTTAAAATCTAACTCATAAAAATTTTTCTTCCCTTCCCTTCCATTTCCCTCTTTCTAATACAAGAAAGCTAATTAAATTATTTTATTTTTCTCTAAATTAATTTATCTAATTTATAAACTGATATATAATATATAATTAACAACAACATATAATATGAGTACATTGTGGCAAACACTTTTTAGCACGTTTTGGTCAAATGGATAGTGGTTCCAAATAACCGTTACAAGAAAGCTTGCGGCAACAAAGAGGCAAAGTTTGTAACTGTTACTAAAAGCACTATATATGTTGTTTGTAGCAGTTCTAACCACTATAAATACACCTTTTTAACAGCTACAAGAGACCCTTTTTTTTCCACGTTCAGTGGAAGCACTGAGTTTGGCGAGAGGAATTGTTCATGTCCAGACTCCACCGGATTATATTCTAGATGCTCTGCATAATGATTCTATGTATATGATGGCCATGTTAGCTAAACTGTGCTGAGTCTTTCACTTAAAAAAAAGTATAATAATGGTGTCATATATGACTTTTTAGTATTTCGCCAACCCGCCATGCTTAAATGGCAAAAGTCTATTTGTCTTGTTATTGTATTAATTATTTGACATAATAATAATGGTATCATATTTGACTAATTTTTCATTTTTTTATGCTGGGTTGAAGAATCTAATAGTTAACAACTGTAGAATAAAGCAGTTGGTTTTCTTATGGTTTCTGTTTGTAGTATATATGCATGCAATACATTTGTTTTATGTATGGGAAAAAATACATAAAGTTTTGAGTCCAACAAAATTGTTACCTTCGGTTTTAAATATAAGATCTAGTTGACTTTTTTGGAGAGATTAAGGAAAATAAATAAGTTATTTAATTCTATAATATATTATAAAATTCAAATTATACTCC
The DNA here is from genome assembly GCA_037177275.1 of Acacia concinna. Lineage (NCBI taxonomy): Eukaryota > Viridiplantae > Streptophyta > Magnoliopsida > Fabales > Fabaceae > Acacia > Acacia concinna. Next base: position 12,036,900 of record JBAGKO010000002.1, on the reverse strand, counting down.
CTCTGATCCTAAATATAATATACAATTAATTTTTTTGGAAAGATTAAGTAAGATAAATAAGTTATTTAATCATACATATATTGTGTATCATTATATTATATATTACTTTATGAGTTAGACATAATAGTTTGAAGAGATAAATTTAAATACTTTAAATTAATTTAATTAGCTTTTTTAGGATTCTCTAAAAAAGTCAAGTGCATCTTATATTTATGACTAGAGGTAATATATTAGTTTATAAGCTAAATAAATTAATTTAGAGAAAAAATGATAAATATAAATACTTTAAAATAATTTAATGAACTTTCTCAATCTCCCAAAAAATTAATGAGATCTTATATATACGAGCGAACTACTAAATTATATTGTGTTTTCTAAGCTTCCAACTGAGGAAAGTTTATGTGGGCTAGTTTTAGAGGGATGTATACAAGTCCATTAAAAGGGCTTTTAATTAAAAACAATTAAACAAGACTTTTAATACCAGTTCTAGAATCTGTGTTGAATAACTAGTCTTGGACTTCTTATTATAACAACAATGTATATATATATAATCCGTACAAGGGTAGAAATGTTTATCCCCTAAAGAACTTGTGGACAATAATAAATTGCAAGTACTAATCTCCATTCCCCTACTTACTATCATTATATATTACACGTCCTCATTCCAAGTTTCCAATAACCTATGAATAATTACAAATTAACAATTAAAATTTGAAATCACAACTTTAAGAGCTCTAAAAAGTAGGATATCCAACAGGCATGCAAGTTGTCATCAAGATATCATGTCATTATAGAATTTTATCATCCATTTTTGAACTACTAAGTACTAATCTTCATATTAATATTCATAATTTTATTCTTGAATTTGAAACAAACGAGTAAAATTGAAAACGGATGTCAACATTTAACTAAGGTTTGGTCGATCCATAAAAAATTAAAATTCAAAGTATATATTTTAGTGCTAAATATATATTGCAATCTATATATATATATATATGATCAAGTTGATGACATAGTCAATAACTCAACTCATTCATTTATGTATTTAGTTTATATTTAGTATATATATTATCAATTCATATTTGAATATTATTAGGCACAGTTAGGATACTCTTCCAGCGCTCAACTTGGAGAATAAAAATCGGTCCACATCACTGAATACAATAGTTTAGTTAATAGCAGCTAATATATTTATTTAAAACCCGTCTTAAATATAAAATTTATTACCTAACTTATTTTTCTAAAACACCTTAATTATCCTTTTTAATTTCCTATACCTCTTTGTTAGTTTGTTTTTGTTGAGGGTTCTGAGTAGGATAAATTAGGGAAAAATTGCAAATATGAGAAATTAAGTAAGTCTTACATTTAAAAATTTAGATCAATTCTCTAATTACATCTTACATAAAGGATAGGAAGGAGTAATCACAAAGCCTAATCAGGCCATTTATTATGTCATAAATGTGGAGTTCAAACAAAATGCTTACCAATTTTGTAACTAGTCAATGAGAGATCAAATATTGAGTGATCTTATTAGTACGTAAGCAATCTGTAAGTACCTTTATTATTTGGAAGCATGTACACTAGTAAGCCCCAGAATCCGACTCATCTAAACTTTGCTATGTAAAATAATCACAATCAAGAGTCCAACTTTATTTATATATGAAACTCACAATACATCTTATTTGATATGATATTAAAACAGAAACAAATTAACCAATTCAAACTCAACGAACCCACCACCATTCGCAGTTTGAAAAATACACTAGCCTCTAACTGAGGCATGTTTAACAAACTTAATATGAGCTATTATAGAAATATCTAATGAGCTCAAATTAAAGCAACAGTCACGCTTTATTAGAGAAGCTATAAATTGGTGACGAGTTCATAAGTGAAGGTACATGATAATTAATAATGGAGGTCATGGCAGCGTTTAGGAATGGTGAGGGCGATTTGTTGGTTGATACCAGAATACTTCCAAGTGTCAGAATTGAAGATAGCATAGAAGCATTTGTCTGAGACTTTGGAGAGAGGCTCACAGCATTTTTTAGTCACAGGAGCTTTCAAATCTCTTGCTGGTTTATCACAGTGACGAAGAGTATGTGTGAGCATCCTATCTGGGCTATACTTCCCACACACTCCGTCATCATCAGCTTCAACCCCAGCAATGGCCACTATCGCCAAAACCAGCACCAAGCATATCAACTTCTTCGTCATCCTGCTTATTAGTTTCCTCTGAGTAGTTTCTTCAATGTGTGTGTGTGTGTGTTTCACAGCTTTTGCAATGTCTTGAACTGCGTATTTATAGGCTGTAGATAAAGCACTTTGGAATGAACCAGCCTCGTTTTCCCAAGTCTGAAACCATTGGCTTTTCAAATTGGAATTAATTGTGCATCTATCGTCACAGATCATTTTAAAAATCTCTGGGACGTACGTAAGCACATGAATAGGTAAAAGCTGGAATTTTAAAATTGTGTTCACTGCAACTAATAGTTTTCACGAAAACTATATGAATTGGTTGTTTAACTTATTCTTTCACCTAATCCTTCATAAGTCCATGGGTGAATCATTATTAAACAATTCACTTTTGAGTCTGTTTTTTACGAAGTCAATTTTTTTGGGATGCCGGTATATATTTTGTCTCTAAGTTCAGCCTGTTCAGGCATATCCTATAATATACCAATTTTCATACGACAAGTTATTATAATTACGTGTCGTTGAATGAGTTTTTTTTTTAATCAAAATATTGAAGTATTAAACCGTGTAGAAAGTAGGACTCCTTCAACAGAAATATAGATTACAATTTCATAAGAATTCGAACACAGGCTAAATGATATTACGAATTGAATATGAATGAAACAATGAAGTTACAATTAAAGATGGAGACCACCAATAGAATTAAGACGTATTATTGAGTTGACTTTTTAAAAAAGATTAAGGAAGCTAATTAAATTACTTTAAAGTATTATATAATATAATGAGGCACAATATATGAAATGGTTAAGTAAGTTATTTAATTTTCTTAATCTCTTAAAAAAAAATCAACTCTATCTTCTATTTAAAACAGGAGGGACGGAGTATGCTTCATTGTAATTGAAATGGTCTTAAAATTTGGGAAACTGGACTTTGGAATCACATTTGCTTGTGGGAAGAATAGGGCACTCAATAAAACCTGAGCCAGAAGTGTCCACACACAGATAAACTTGATAAAGTTGACTGTTGTGTTTTGAATCTACATTGCACTCAATTCCAGGAGTAAACCCAAGGCCCTTCTTTATTGCCTCTTTTATTCTCTCTAAACTGTATAATCCATCATCTGCTTTAATCCCTGTAAAAAAAAAAAATAATAATTCAATTGCTTTCAAATGTGCTTACAACCAGATTTCACTATATTTTTATGATCTTTCAGCACAATTATTAATTATTGGGAAAATCCTGCAAAAAACCCTGGAATGATTTTGGAAATACTGTGTTTTCACCCTATTGCCCCTCGGTTTTTTTTTTTTTTTGGTTTTTAAAAAAGATCGTAAGAAATGCTATCTCAGCACCATTGGCGGTAGCGACCCCGTTGATGGCTGGCTGCCAGAGCTTTTAGTGCCCAAGCTAGGATTTTTGTGGCAGAGTTGGCTAATGAAATGTAATGACTAACTGATACAATGTTGTAAATATCATGAAGCAATGACCGTATAGGTTAAATTATCCAGATGTCTGAAAAGGGAGAAGGGTCTCTCCACTTTCTCTCCACTTAATATCTCAACACCATTGAATCATGATTTAATAGATAATATCTAATGCTATGTAATAACATTATAATTGTATATTTATATTTTATTAAATATTAAAATATTATTTTATACAGAACATTAAATATAATCCATTAAAATATATATGATCTAAAGGCTAAGTATTAAGTGGAGAAAAAATAGATAGAATATTAAATGGAAACACCCTCTCCCAGTGTTGAAACGGTTTGAGGCCTCTCCACTACAAACCTCTCTCCACTACGGCTCCACTAAATAAAAATGTGTCGTTTGGAATTTAGGAAAAATCTTGGCCATTCATTTTAAAGTGCCTTCTTATACATTCTTCAATTGCTTGCATTGTCCACAGTTGTGTTCCATTGAAGGCCGCTTAGCTCAGAGAAGTTGGGTCATATGCACAGCCGTGGGTTCACACAGTTATTTGTCTCCACCTATTTCCTCTGTTTTACTGTAAAACTTATTTTTTTTTTATTTGTTTTTCTCTAGTTTTTTATTGCAGCAAGGGTATTTGAAATTTCACTCACAGTATGCACTGCTGAAAAAACTTATATGTATGTTGACAGTAAAAGACACCTTTTTTCATGTAATTTCTTACTCATAGTGTCGATCTTGTTTTTTCAGGTTTCTTTCTTGCAGGTAATTTCTTTGCACAACTGATCACGTTTTCATTTAGGCAAAAAGATGAAAAGAGTGGTAGAGTATATATGACAAATTAGGTTTCTTAAAAAATCAATGATTGAGATTACAAATAAAAATGAATGGTTAAGATTGTGTTTTTTATTCAAAATTATGTCACTTTATCTAAGTGGAGGCAAAATGGAGAGAGGTTTGTAGTGGATAGGCCCCAAACCGGTGTGGAAATGGCTAAAACATGCTAGTATTCCGTATCATTTATTACATAGGTGTGTGTGGTGAATAACAAATGAAATGTAGTAAATATACTGGAACATATATACCAGCAGACTTTCAGATTATATTATATCCAATTGTGAAATTTGGTAATTAAAACGAGTTGTTATTTTCTAAATGTGTATGATGAATACCTAATCAATGGTACTAAATAGCTATATGGTGTAAAATAGATATTTATTAGGTAAAATAAATATTTATTAACACTAAGGTCCCAATTAAAAAAATAATATCAGAAAAGTCTCATAGTTTCTCCTTAATAAGTGAATGAAACTTTTCTGATATTATTTTTTTTAATTGGTATCTAAGTGTCATTTTCCCTATTGATTACGTTTTGTTAGCTATTTAGAACACTTGATTATTAAATAACAATACATTATATACAGTAAATGCTACAAGTAGATAATTTAATCTAAAAGGTCCCTATTTAAGGATATTTACACTATTTTATTAGCTACATATATATATATATATGTATATATAACACTTCATCAGCTTTCCCTTAACCATCATCATGAGTGATAATGATTAAGACTAAGATGTGACCAAGGTTAGTTAATTTGTAGCCATCTAGGCAGGAGATGATCGAAGTGTTAGAACAAGTACCTGCGTGTTGGAGGATGCTGAGGAGGTTGGCTTTCTGCTTGAGTTTAAGAGCAGTTTCAAAGTATTCTCGCTGATCAAGCTCAGATTCTGAGCATGTCCCATGTTTCTCCCATTCGTGAGACCAAAACCTCAGGTTATTACTGCTTGGACAGCTCAGTGATGGCCAATCCTTTTCCATATTACCAATCATCTCTTCAATCTGTAATTAACAATTGATGTTTGAGAAATAGTTTATTGCGTCTTCACAATGAAATAATTATAAGTACCTGAAATTTATCAAAGACGCTATCAGGATCACAGTTAGAGGGCCAAGAGCCATCCTTGTGGTTAGGCCAAAGTCCATGAATGCTGAAATCTGCTGCAGGTTTTCCACTCTTTGGGTAACAACAGCTATGCTTTGTGTCACAGTATGCTCCTGGCCACTGAACCAATAAATAACACAAATATATATACATATGAATAAGCTCAAACATCTCGTGTTAAACGACTCAACCCCATGAAAACATATGATATATATAATTACCTGCTGAACAAAGTAGAAAAAATCAAAATCCTGGGAACAGCATAGAACTGATAGGCATTGTAGTACTATAAGCCTGGACAATAAGCAAAAGTTGGGTTTCATCTCTGATCTCTCTGCGATTTACGACTAGCAATAATTAAGTAAATGATCGACGAAGAATGTATTCAGATGAAAGTAGCCGGGCAAACTCAGAAGGTGCTTATATATATATATATAGAGAGAGAGAGAGAGAGAGAGAGTTCGATACATTGGAATGAGATTAGAAAACGTAGATATTTCATCATATATATCATTGCTTTGAAGAGCATTAAAATTGGGTTTTGCGTCAGTTCCTGGATTAACTTGTTGTGAAGGTTGGGACTTCCACATAGTCAAACAAATAATTTGAAAGAGAGAAGTAGTAGTAGGTAGCATGGTTATATTTTATATGGTTGGGGAAGCAACGCTGAATGGAAACATAAAATTAGGTGTAAGTTGCTTGCGTGCAAGTCAAGCGTACTCTAAGTTTTGAGGAGACGCCACCTAGCTTGGCGTGACTGTGATCACCATAATAGATATGCCTTAAAGTTTGCTAATTGGTGACTTTATATATAAAGCATTACTCCTTATTTATATACAAAGTAGAGAGAGAAATGTTTTTTTGTCTTATTTATAAACCACCTCATTAAAGTTTTGATATGGATGTACAATTTTACTCTTAAGTTATTAATGTGTTGACTTTTGTTTTCATTTGATAGTATATATGTTAAATAGACGCAGATTTAGATTTTTCTTGGCTTGTGTGAAAAATGTTGGAAGTATCCTAAATATAGGACCAAATGAGTAATTAAAAAGCCTCTTAGTATGGATATTCTATCAATTAATTATAAGGTTCAATTGATTTTTTTTGGAGAACCCTACAAAATTTAATTACATTACTTAATCATATCATATGTTATGTTTTATTATATTATATATTGTTATTTACTAAATAATGTAATTAACTTTATTAGAATTCTATAAAAAAAAAGTCAATTGTATCTTATAATTAGGGTAAGAGAGAGTATATATCACTTGCAAACTTGTTTCACCACCATTAATATTCACACCTTGAGACTGAAGTTTAGCTAGGAGGGCAATTACGGCTTGTTTGGATTAATGTTGGTAGATATTTCAACTGATTTCTATAAACTAAAATTTGGATAAAAATCATGTATATATAATGTGATTGATAATTTGAAAGGTTTTATTTTTATTATTATTTTTTTTAAAAGTCAGTTTGGTCTTTGAGTAACCTTAGCTTTTGTAAACTCAGCCACTCAACCTTCTATGTGTGATCACAGTGGGAGCATATAAACATGCATTTTCTCCTTCAAAAAGCTACTTTAATTTAGGTCATTTTTTAAGGATTGGGAGAAAACTCACTAATCAGCCTCACCGTAGGATGACAGTGAAGGGGATTTAAGGTTGCTTTTTGCTGTTGTGAAGAAATAAGGGAAGGGTTGGAGAGATGTAGGGTCTATTTCTTTGAACAATTGGGCTTTCCAATCACACAGTCGAAATCTAAATCGTGCTTTTCAAAACGTGGCTCTGTAGGTGCATGTTTGGGTCTCGTTTAACTAAATTGTCCAACCTCTCCAAATCAACAAGTTTGACAATAAGTACCAAAATGGTGCTTTTAGGTCTAAGTGGGGAGTGTGGTGAGGAGTAATTTTTTTGTTATAATTTACTTTATTCAGCTTTAATTATAAAATTCAGTTAATTTTTTTGGAGAGATTAAAGGAGTTAAAAAAGTCAACTAAATCTTATAATTAGAACTAGATATCCAGTTCTAATTATAAGAATCAATGGTTTTTTTAGATATTAAGGAAGCTAAAAAAGTTAACTAAATCTCATAATTAGGACCAGAGGGAGTGTTTTGACATGTAACTATATTTTGATATTTACACTCCATTTGCTCCTAATTATAAGACGCAGCTGACTTTCTTTGCATCATTCTTTATATACATTTTTATTCATTTAACCATATTATTAGTTATATGCTTTTTAAGTTTTTTTTTTTACTTTTATGAAATTTTTTTTCATTTTTTTGTTATAATTTTTAAATATCACAAATATATATATATATATATATATATATATATAATAAGATTCATGTCATTTTCCATCAAAAATTATTTTTAAAAATTTCAATCAAAC
>JBAGKO010000002.1:11981840-11998136 GCA_037177275.1 Acacia concinna | reverse complement strand
CACTTTTCATGTATTCACTCATCAATCCAAATTTATCACAAATAATGCATTTTTGGCTCAATTAACATGATAAAATTATCATATTAACTATGAAATAACATGTAAAAATATGGTGCAATCAAAGGAAAAAAATCACAATTGATGGCATGTTGTTATGGATTAATATCGACATATTATACCTACATAATAGGTCAATATATTCATTAAGTAAATTAACAGAGTCAAATATTTTTTTAATTATTAAATTAAATTATTAAAAAAAGAAATCGCGACCCTCTAAAAATTCCTTGGCAATATACAACGATTTCTCCTTGCTCTCATAACTATTGAATAGAGGACAAGGCTAGAATAGTAATTAACGCTTTTGAATATTCTCATTCAAGACCCTTCATCACGAATAAAAATGGTCAGACAACTTCACACAGAAGAAAAACATTCCCATCTTTGTGCACAAATTCACAAGTAACGTTAAAACTTCTTGATGTGTGTGTGTATAGTCACAGAGAAGGAGAAGAAAGTAGATTTATTCATACACACACACATTTGCCAGCTATTCAGATATATATATATATATATATATATTATATAGCTAAACTTGTTTCATTTTTTTAATAATAGGCCTATGTGCGTCTCATCACAAAAATCATTACAAGGATGCAAGTTCTACTGTTGCTTCGTATAAAAGAAGACAATTCTACTTTGCCATGTTGAAGGAGCAGAGGTCAAGCTAACGTTCTATATTGCCACCAAAATCAACTGAACAAGTTATTTATCGTCTCTTTTTCTCAATCATCACTAGGAGTAAGTGGAGAAGATGAGTCTGGAGAATGAGGCTATATAGAATTTCAGATTTGTGAATGAACGAATGAGAGAATAATCCAGTTCTTTAAAACATAAAGAAACTGGAAAAGGTAAAGTAACTGTCGTTGTGTCATTTTGTATGGATTGAGCGTACATATATTTTACTCTAATAGTTTCTTTTAGTAAAAGAGATCATCATGTATAATATTACGAATATTTTTTTTGGCAACAATGTAATACATTAGATACATCTTTGGGAAAAAATTGCAAGTTTTAATTGTTTACTTTTCTTTCTGTGATTTCAAAATACATCTCCAACTATGAACACATAAAAAAATTATGTTGTTAGGGTCATGCTATTAATGATATGGATTTTTTTTAAAAAAAAACCATTAAAACACAAACTTGATATATGACAATATATTTTTCTTAAATTTCTATCCTTTAGTGACTATATATCCGAAATAGAAAATATTTAAGTCAAGTTCCTTATATTCATTTCGTCAAGTTCTTTATGTCCTATGTTTGAATTATTATTATTTAATTATAAATTCAAATATAATAAATAGGACACATGATCATATATGATTGAAAAAATTGATGAAATGGATGTAAAGAACTTAAATAAGTGTGATCCATATGAAAACTAGCAAGGATTAAGATAGATGTTAGTTTTTTGAATTGACAATAAATAACACACACACACACACACATACATACATACAAAGCTAACATTTAGAATGACATTGGTGTATATATGGTGGCTTAGTTTTTATTCACTAGTTAGAGAATGAAATTGCTGACAACATAGTCCCAATTACATATCTTTATAAAAAAATATTCTGAAAAATAAAATTTCAAAAGAAACATTAGCAACTGTTTTCGAGAAAATCGTTACTAATTAATTCACACTACTAATGTTTTGATACCATACACGACATTAATATGGAATTAGGCAATTAACTTTTGGCGTCAAATAAAACTATTTTGAACATTTTGCAAACATTTGTGGGGTTTTGAAAAACGGTTGATAAATTATCGATAATGTTTTACTATCGCGAGGTTGAAAATTGTTTATATGTTCTCACTCTAACAATAATTTTAGCTCAAATACTATCGATAAAACTAAAGTCTAATTTTAACTCATATTTTTGTGTGTCACGAGAAATAATACGTTGTGTACTGCTCCATTTTTTTTTTTTTTGGGTGTTTGAGGAAAATTTAGCCATGCTTTAGGTTTTTCAATTATTTTCCTCCCATAAATGTAACAATAGCAGCAAAAGAATCTACACACACGAATTTACGAAGCCAAAAAAGGATAATATTATAGAAACAAAGCTAAATTTTGTAGGTGTTATTATCGCTCCATAAATATATACATGCATATAGTTATTTCAAAGTAAAATGACAAATTCATACTATGGATTCATTTCTAATACACGAGATGAAAAAATTGCAATCAAATTGTTTAATACTCCTCGTGTCTTAAATATAAATAGGACCTAATTTGTAGTACTCCGTATATTATATTACCTAAACAAATTCCTACAATTAGGATAAAAGGTAGTTAGTACTGACCGTTAAATTTACAATAATTCTTGATTGATTATTCATTGACAAGCTGTCAATATCACCAAAATATATAATATTTTATTGCTGAATAGTCCATTTATGATGCATTTGGTTCAATGTATTCAATCTATTCATTTGGCTCGTGTAGAAAAATAATCCCAATTACAACAAAAACATTGAATTAATTCGTTGTTTCTAGAATTTAGGTGATTTAATGCATTCAGCTGATACATGTGTTCTCTTTAGTTGCCATCTCTTCTTTTTTTTTTTTTTTTTCTCATCATAGCTAGAAATCTCGTTCATTTGCAAATCTGGAGCAGAATTTGTTTCCTCCAGTGAAACGGAGAAGATAAATCTCGAAAATAAGAAATATAGAATTTTAAATCTATGAACGAATGAATGATCCAACTCTTTGAAATATAAAGAGACTGGAAAAAGTAAAGTTACTGTTACTATGTCATTTAGCATGGTTTGCGTGCAAATACATTTTACTCCAGAAGTCTCTTTTGGTTAAAGTGATTATTATTATGCATAATATTACAAATACATTTGTTTTAGAAATAATACGCTCTTTTAGTAAAAATGTAATATACTTGCTTTTACTAAACAAAAGAGTATTAAGTTATTGTCAAATAAAGTTTATTATTAATATTATGCATGATAATCACTTTTACTAAAAGACACTTGTGGAGTAAAATGTATATGCATACAATCCATATTGTTGGCAAAAAAAAAATGCATACAATCTGTAAAATAAAATGGGCCTTGTTGGTCTAGCCCAATTAAACTTAAATGGGCTTCGATGTAATTAAATAGAATCAGTTAGATTAGATTAGTCGGTTAGATAGTTGTGTTATGGTTATAAAACAAAGGTTATGTTGTTAAGACTGGTTATGATTTTCATTGCTTATTGTTTTTCTGTAAGACTTTTTGTTTTGTGTGGAATGCAAGAGCTTACTTTTCTTAGTTTCCTACATTGCATCAAAGACACAGGTTGTGAAAATTCATCACTGTTGATTTGATCCAACTCATCTTTCTTGCCCTTATCTCTATGCTCTGAGTTTTTGTTCTCCACATTGGCTTATTACTTTGCCCTAATTTCTTTCTTGGGGGAATTTCAATAAAGGACCGCAATTGGGAATTAATATCAACGCAGCCCATAAATAAGTGAATGAATCATATAAATAAGAAAAATCCATGTTCATATGACTCATTCACTTGTTTATGAGCTGCGCTAATATTAATTCCTAATTGCGGTCTTTTATTGAAATTCTCCCTTCTTTCTTCCTGTCGTCTACCTCTCATGGCCGAAGACAAATCCTCTGGCAAATCATCCCATTGAGGACTTACATTTAATGGTCCTCTTTTCTTGCATCCTTCCGACACTCAAGGGGCGGCCATTATCCCTCATATCTTGACGTGAAGTGAGAATTATTCAATCTGGAGTAGAGCTATGAAGATTGCACTTAAGGGTAAGCATAAGATAGGATTCATAGATGGATCTTGTACCAAAGAGTCACAAGAAGAGCATCTCCGACAACAATGGGAGAGGTGCAATGCTATTGTACTTTCTTGGATTCTTCACTCAATTTCCAAAGAACTCGCAAATGGAATCATCTTTTGTGAAAATTCCTTTCTTGTCTGGGCCGATCTCAAAGAGAGGTTTGATAAGGTAACTGGTTCACGCATTCTTGCTTTACACTGTAAAATTGGTTCTTTGAAGCAAGGACCCATGAGCGTTTCTAGCTATTTCACTTAGTTCAGGGAACTTTGGGAAGAGCAGTCATCTATGGTCCCTATACCATCCTGCAAATGCGATATATCCAAGGTTTACTCCAATTTGATACAACAATAGAAGATGTTGCAATTCTTGATGGGACCAAATGAATCCCATAGTCAAGCACAAAGCCAAATCCTTTTAATGATCCCTTTGCCTACTCTGAATCAGGCCTATGCGATGGTAACCAAGGATGAACCTCAAAGATCCTTCGCTACTACTACATAGGCTTCTCTGTTAGATGGGATTGTGATGGCCACTCATGGTAGAGGCTGAGGCAGAAGACAAAGCAGAGGAACTACTGGCTCCGTCTGTAGTTATTGTGATAAGAAAGGTCACGCCAAGGACCAATGTTACAAGTTGATTGGTTATCCTTCTGATATCAAAGGCAATAAGCCTAATTCAATCCAAGATTCACCAGGAAGGGCTCTGAATTCAATTTGTGAAACAAAGGATTCTACACCTGAGAATACCATCACTCCAAGCTTCACTTAAGCACAATATGAACAACTATTAGAGTTGCTTCGTAAAGACACTGAAATAAATGCCCATCCTCTCACTAGTACAGGTTTGAATTCAATTTCTTCCTCTAATAATGCATACATACACTAGCTAGTTGATTCTGGGGCAACAACACACTTAATAAGTGATATGTCCTTGTTTGATAAGTATACTGAGTATTTAGGGCCTACCAAGACATTTAAAATACCTAAGGGGAATCAAATGTGTATTACACATCTAGGAAGTGTAAAAATCAATTATACAATTCATTTAGATGATGTGCATTATGCCCCCAATTTACAATTTAATGTGATTTCTGTCCCTATGATCGAACTATATTTTTTTAGAAATTCCTTGATGTATTTGGGCAATTAATCATAATTTTGAACTTAAATTGCATTTATTATGAGTGATTGTGATTACAATTATTTGCATTAAATTAAGCTAAAAAAGGAAAAAATAATCATATATTTCATGATTGATCTTAATTGGTTTATTTTTGGAAGTTAATGTATTACATGTTTGGCTACTTTTATTTTGAGATCAATTTTAGAAATTAGGTCAAAGGAAAAGAGTAAAGAGATGGACTGATTTTGGAAAAGAAGAAAAAATATATATACACACAAGAGGCAGACACATAAAAGGGAGGAGGCGAATGAAGAGAAAGGAGAAGGAGACTACCATAACCACCATCACCAAAATCGTCATTTCATTATCACCGTCGCACCTCTGTCAACTTCTTCTCTCCTCCTCTCTCCTTCCATAGTCTTGTCTTTTTATTCCAGTTGATCTCTTCATCCATAATGGCTGTGTTTTGTTGTTTTTTTGTGACAGAAAAGAGCTTCATGCTTAGCTAACCTTCCAACTCTTGAGGATTGGTGATTTACCTTGAGTTCTAGAGCTTCAATAGGGAGTTTTTCTTAATCTTAGTTTCTTTATAAATTTTCTATTATCATTGTAATTCTTAGATAAGACTAAAGGTAGTTTCAGTAAGACTTTGTTGTGAGTTATGTGGACTCCATAATGTTGAACTAAAATTGTTTATTTTGTGATTGGATTTAGATTATTGCAATTGGATTATTCTTAATTATTTATTTCCTATTAATTAATTGAAACTATAGTTTCTATGTGATTACTAGTTTATATAGTTAATTTGGGCTAATTTGAGTGTCGCGATTGTGCACTCATATTAGAGGAAGAAATTGCATTAATTTAATTTGTTTCACATATCAAGTGGTTTTTTAATAATATTCTTAAGCAATAGCTATGAATGCAATTGTAGGAGTAGCTATTGATTAGAAGTGTTAGACCCAACGTGATTATTAAGGGTTTTTTATTAAGACTTGATGAATTTTAACTTCCATATTATTAGTGAACTATGAAAGTCATTGAGCCAATTTCTCAAAATATTCATTTAATTCATATTCCATTCCATTATTATTTGAAAAATACAAAAATAGTAGCTTTTGGATTTTAATCAAATCGCATTCTTCTTTCTTTTAATTATTATTTCGAAAACCCCAAAACTAATTTTCTCTTATTTTTATTACATTTGCATGACATGTAGATTACCTAGGAATCAATAAAAGGCTCATCGAGAAAAGAGAATGATCATAGGTTTGTCTATATACAATCCTTGGTTAATTTTGATAGTGAACCCCAAGGCTAATGATAAAAAGTCTTCATCACCCTAGAGTCACTAGAGATAAAAAAAATGCATGGTAGTGTTTTTCCCTAATTAGTGCTTCGTGCAGGGCCTTCAGGGTGGCAGAATGAAAGTGATTGGTAGACTGATAAATAGACTTTACATTTTACAACACACAAGAAAAATTGAATCTGTTAACTGTGCAAATAGCAATTATGATGCACTTACACATAATGATGTATGGTTGTTACACTAGCGATTAGGACACACACCACTCTCTATTATGAGACATATTGATGTTGTACGTGACAAATCTATTTCCATGAATAAAGTGTGTGAGATTTGTGTTCAAGCTAAGCAAACTAAATTGCCTTTCTCTCTTAGCTATACTAAAAACAAAGCAAGCTTTGATTTACTTCATACGGATGTGTGGGGTCCATATAGGAAACCCACACACCAAGGACATCATTTTTCTTACCATTGTTGATGATTATTCACATGCTGTTTGGGTTTACCTTATGCGCCAAAAGTCTGAAACATCTGTCCACATTAAAAATTTTGTTGCATATGTTTTGACTCAATTTGATAAGAAAGCCAAAAGAGTGAGAAGTGATAATGGTACATAATTTATTAATTCTGAAGTCCAAAATTATTTTTCAAAAAAAGGCACTCTACATGCATGATACATCTTGTGCCTACACCCCACAACAAAATGGTATTGTGGAGCGTAAGCACAAGACTCTCGTTCAAATCTCAAGGACTTTATTTTTACAATCCTATGTTTCAATCACTTAACGGGGAGAGTGTGCGAGAACAGCCGCATACTTAATGAACCGAATTCCTTTTAAGGTCATAAGTAATAAAACACCCTTTGAGCTTATATATGGGCATACTCCAAATTACTCTCATTTAAAAACATTTGGTTCACTAGCTTTGCTACTGATTTGATCTCCACATATAAATTTGCTCCTAGATCAATGCCTTGTGTGTTTTTAGGATATCCATCCAATCAAAAGGGTTATATCCTACTTAATTTGCAAAGTAAAAAGACTTTTGTTAGTAGACACATCTCTTTTCTGGAACACAAATTTCCTTTTAAAGATAGTAATGGCACTGATCCAGGGGAGTGTGGAAAATAATCTTCAAAACATGTTCTTCTTTGACTCTGATTGTAGTGAAGCACAAGATACAATGCACAATCAACAAGGAAGTTTGAATGCAAAAGATATTGAACCAAATAATTCCCCAAATGAAACAAACTCTAATATATGTGTTCAGCCCTATGTGATGGATGAAAATAACTTACCAGAACAGCACGTAATTGAGAATGATGTAAATAGACCAACTAGAGAAATAAAGGCTCCTGTTTGGGCAAATGATTATATATGTATTGCAATTTCTTCTCATACTTTATCTTCTCATCAAGTTAATAATGCATATTCATCTATTGTTTCTAAAAGGCAATGTCGCTACCCAATTGAGAATTATCTTAATTATGGTCAAGTATCTTCTGCCTATGTTTGTTTTCTCTGTTTTGTGGATTCTGCTTGTGAACCAACCACATATAGGGAAGCAGTAAAAGATATACATTGGGTAGATGCTATGAAATTAGAATTGGATGCCCTAGAAAATAATAAGACTTGGGATATAGTTCAGTTACCTAAGGGAAAGAAAGCAATAGGCTGTAAATAGATTTATAAAATTAAATATTGCCCAGATGGGAAGATAGACAAATATAAAGCTAGGTTAGTTTCCAAGGGATATACTCAAAGAGAGGGAATTGATTATCATGAGAGTTTTTCTCCAGTGGTTAAAATGGCTACTATCCGAATTGTTCTTAAGTTGGTTGTGGTTAATAATTGAGACATATATCATATGGATGTACGCAATGCTTTTTTGCTGGGAGATTTGCATGAAGAAATGTACATCGTAATACTTGAAGGGTATAAGATAAAGGGGGAGAAAATGGTATGCAAATCGAAGAAGTCATTATATGGGCTTAAGCAAGCCTCTAGGCAGTGGAATAGAAAGCTGATAGAAGCATTAGTTAAAGGTGGTTTTAGACAAAGTAGGCATGACTATTCGATATTTATTAAGAAATTCAATGTTGATATGATAATTGTATTGGTATATGTGGACGATATCTTGATTACAGGAAGTTCACAAGTTTAGGTAGATAAAGAAAAGCAATTGCTTCATTCACAATTTAAGATAAAAGATCTAGGAATTATGAAATACTTCCTAGGCATAGAAATGGCAAGGTCTAGACAAGGGATTGTACTAACACAATGAAAATATATACATTGGATTTATTGTCTGATGCAAGTCTGACTGGTTGTAGGCTACTCACAATACCTATGGAACAAAGTTTAAAGTTGAGGGCCTATAAGAAGGGAAATGACATAAAAGAGGACCTACTTAAGGATCCTGAGAGATACAGGAGGTTAATAGGTAGGCTGATCTATTTAATTATTACAAGACTTGATATCTCCTATTCTGTGCAAGCACTAAGCCAGGTCATGCTAAGTCCGATAAAGAACCATATGGCTGCTGTTGTTAGAGTGCTGAGATACTTGAAGCAGAGTCAGGGCTAGGTGTTTTGATAAGCACTGAAGGAGACCTAACTTTAAAAGCCTTCTATGACTCAGATTGGGCTACCTGTCAAACAACAATAAGGTCGGTGTCAGGTTACCTCCTCAATGTTGGGGGGTCACTAGTCATGTGGAAGTCCAAGAAGCAACTATGGTGTCTAAGTCTTCAGCAAAAGTAGAGTACCAAGCCATAGGGTCAAGAGTGTCAGAAATTGTGTGGGTGATTGGTTTATTGAAAGACTTAGGAGTGCATCAGAATGTTCCAGAGGTTTATTGTGATAGTAAGGCAGCCATATATATGTATTGCCTCAAATCTAGTGTTTCATGAAAGAACCAAGCACATAGAGATTGATCTGCATCTTGTAAGAGATAAGCTACAAGATGGTTTGATTGCTCTACGTCATGTCAGGAGTGGAGAGCAAGAAGCAGATATCTTCACCAAGACTGTCAAGCGAGAGATTCTGGATAGAATGCTTGGCAAGTTAGGTACTCTAGATATCTATTGCCCCAAAACTTGAGGGGGAGTGTAAAATAAAATAGGCCTTGTTGATCTAGCCCAATTAAACTTATATTGGCTTCAGCATAATTAGATAGAATTAGTTAGATTAGATTAGTTGGTTAGATAGTTGTGTTATGGCTATAAAACAGAGGTTATGTTGTTAAGACTGTTTATGATTTTCATTGCTTATTGTTTTGTTGTAAGACTCTTTGTTTTGTGTGGAATGCAAGAGATTAATTTTCTTAGTTTCCTACACAATCTATACTAAATGACACAGTGATAGTTACTTCACTTTATTTAGTCTCTTTATATTTCAAATAGTTGATTCATTTTCTCATTCGTTCGTCCATAGAACTAAAATTCAAAATAGTATGATTCTCTAGACTCATCTCCGCTTCATCGAAGGAAATAAACACTGTTTTAGATTTGTAGGCGAACGATACTCCTGGTGATGATAGAGAAAAAGAGACTATAAATAACTTACTCAGATTTTTTTATTTGATCAAGGGTATAATTCCCTCGAGGTCTAAAGTATAAAGGATTATCATCTCTCCGAGAGTTTATTATCTTTCATGTTTTTCCCAATATTTTATAACTCTATCCTCTTATTTTAATTTGCAAATACATTTCCATCGAACAAACATAAATCCCATTTGGACTCAATATACCCAATGAAAGATTTAATAAGAGATAGAGATCAAAAGTTACGATGTGGCAATGATTATCTTTTATAGATACCATTTTTCCTACCTGCCTTCTTAAGTTCATAATATTGCAGCCCCTTGAGCCATGCAACAATTAGTAAGAAATTGCAATTATTCACCCAATGTTTACTTTTAATTGCAATAAATATCATACAAAATTTATGGGAAAAAATAATCACAATTGATGGCATGTCGCGTCATCGATTATGGACATACTATAGCTACATAATTAAAAAAAATTATGCTCAAATAAAAACATTTTCCTTAATGTTAACAACCAAATGATTTTGAAGGGTATATCAATTTAATGATCATTGAAACCAAAATTTACAACTGAAAAATAGCAGCACAATAAAAATTTCTCAGAATAATTTAAATCTGTTCAATTCCTTCGTTTTGTTTGGTCAGTAATAATGAAGAGATTAATTAAGGAAAAAATGAGGGCAAGGTAATTAAGAAGAGTGACGCGTTTGAATATTCTCATCCAGAAACCTTCATCACGAAGAAAAAATGGTTAGACAACTTCACACAGAAGAAAATTATTACCATCTTTTAGCGCAAATTCAGACGTAACGTTCCAAAACTTCCTGGTGTGCGTGTGCGTGCGTGTGTATATATATTATCACAGAGAAGGAGAAGAAAGTAGCAGTATTCAGATATATTATTATATAGCTGAACTTGTTCCATTTTTGAATAATGGGCCAATGTGCTTCTCATCAGAAAAATCACTACAAGGTTGCAAATTCTACTGGTGCTTCTTGTAGAAGAAGACAAGGCTACTTTGCCATGGTGAAGGAGAAGAAATCCAGGTTCTATATTGCTACCAGATGCATTAAGATGCTAATTTGTTGGCATAAGTATGGCAAGTGTTGAGCTGTACCCTTTTTAGTTCTGTTTCTTTTCTTTTTGTTCCTTCAAGTTCAGATCAATATGTAGTTCATGTATTTTGTATATAACCAGCATTGATTTGTATGTTAAATCCAGTACAAGTAAACCAGAAAAATTTATGAGAAATTTTTTGTACGTGTATGAGTATATATTAGCGAGTTAAAGATCATGACAAATGAGATTCGTGAGTCAATTTTGTATGTCACAAACAAGCGATCAATGTCAATTATATTGAATAACAGGAAAAAGAATAGAGTTTAAGCATACATGGTTGTAAATAAAATTACTTAATCATAGCTGTACCCTATTTGAAACTGAGCCATACCATACTGCCCCCTTATTATATTTCGTCTTGTGTCCAGTCTGCCTTGTTATAGATCAAATCGCAGGAATTAAATTTTATAAATTTTATTTATAAATCCCATTTAAAAACTTATATGTACCATAAAGATTAGTAAATTGCGTTTTTTTTTTTCATAAAAAATCTTGTAATATTGAAAAACAAGCTATAATTCTAAAGAAAGACACTTGATAACTTAAAAAAAATGATGATAAGTTGTAAAATTTTGATCATCCCAGGGATAAAAATTTTTATTTTTATTTTCCCAATAACATCTATTTTATGGAGCCGCAAAGTGTAGCACCCCTTGTTTTCCTCCAAATGCTCTGAAATATACGACTTGGAGTTGGAGGAGGTGGAGCAGAGTAGCACTGCGAAGTTTCGAGAAGTCAAGATATGGAAGACAATGACTCCGATGATGGAGCTCTTCCCACCATGAAGACTATTTCTCGGAACAATTTCGGCGATGACCCTGAAAAACCGGACCTGTGCATCTCCGAAATCCCATTTGCCCAAATCGTTCGTTTGTCAGCAAGCGCCAAAATGGTGAGGAGTAGAATTTTTTTAAAAAAATTTTATGTTATGTTTTTTTTTCCCCTTTCGCAAAGTATCCCTGTCTGGTAGGCTAAGGTAATCCTCCGCTCATTGTAGGTTCTTCTATAGGAAGGACAGTTGACAAAGAGATTTAATATTGCTCCATACCCAAGGTCAGGGATCAAACCCTGACCAAGATTAAGGGTGGAAGAGCCATATCGCTCTACCACACGCTCCTGGTTTTATGTTCTAATTATAAGGTTAAATTGACTTTTTAAAAAATTTTAATAATGCTAATTACATTACTCTAAAGTATTAAAATTTATTATTTTTTTAAAATATTTTACTTAACCTATGAACTAATATATAATATGATAAAACACACCATATAATATAATTAAGTAACTTATTGTATTTTATTTTCTTGACTTCTCTCAAAAAATTTTACCTGGTCTTATAATTATTAGGACTAGAGGTAATATAAATATCACAATATATTTATATATAATATATACTCCTCCAGTGCCAATTATAAGATATAATTGAATTTTTTAGATAATCCTAAAAGATCATTTAATTATGTTATTAATTATATGTTTGTTAGCTTTTTTCTTTTTTTACTTTTTTGATTTTTTTCTGTTATAATTATCACGTTCTTTTCAATAATTTCATATTAAAAATTACTTTTAAACATTTTAACTAAATAAATTTTACTTTTACATAACTAACTTATATTATCATTATTACAAACACAAATAAGGTAAATCAATCTTACTTTTACATAAATAACTTATACTATCATTATTACAAACACAAACAAGGTTAGAAGTCTGATCGCAAATAAATCATTTTTCCAATCTTTATTTTAAACATGACTCGGAGGATCTTAATTCGACCAGAATGTTCAGAAAATGGTAAATACGGGGAAAAGAACCGGTAGAAGAAACATAACCACGAAAGGTTTGATCTTGATTGGGTGATTAGGTGTCTGTGGACTCGAAGTTTCAGACTGTTTAATCATGGCTTCAGGTTTTTTGCAGGAGAAACAGTAGGCGAAACAAGAGGAGAATGTGCAGTGTTTGAGATATTGTCATCATAACCTGAGGGAAAAAATCTCGTTGGAATGAATAAGATCGTTCTTGAGATATATGTATATATATTTATATATTAGTATGCGTATGTATGCAAATATTTGTTGCAGAAGAGCCAAACTATACTCACAGCTGTAATTCTTCCAACCCAGAATCATGTTTTCACGGTCAAAGACTATACGGTAACCAGTCATGAAATTCTCTGCATGACAATGAAGTCAGATGAATATAGCAAACTGAAAACTATTGAACAATGTTTATGTCTGCAATGAAAATATTAATGCTTTTAAAAGCACAAGTTTTGGCCCTATAGTTTCATAAAGACTTGGTCTGAGTTTAAGTATAGAGACTGAATCCAAAATTTGTTGAAGGTATAGAGACTAGTAGTTAAACTCAAACCAAATGTTTATGAAACACTATAGAAATGAAACCCAATGATTTGAAACTATAGGAACAAAAGCCAAAACTAGATCATAGTATAAGGACTCAATGAAAATAACCCTATACTGTACTGAGTATTAAGGAGTGTATCAATCAGATACTCACGTCCTATGATATTCAAGTCATCACTTTTCACGATGCCAAGGCAAATCACAGTGACAGTGCTAGAAGTTTCAACATCCTGGAGACCACAACCAGAATTAGGAGACTGAGAAGAGAGTTGATATACTCCCTCCGGTCTTAAATATAAGATCTATTTTTGTGTATGTCACAAAAATGGGTCTTATATTTAGGACTAGAGGTAGTATCATACAATAATGTATCAGGTACTGGTATAATTAACCAATAAAAAACCTTTTAACTTAAGAAGTGTGCGTGAACTAAAGAATTCTTAATATCGTGTACTAGCCAGGTCTTCCTTACCTCAATAACAACATAAACAAGTGGATCAATAACATCATAATCGTCTCCCCCTTTCATTTTTAAGTTCAAGGAGGGAAATTCAAGATAGGTCTGATTGCTGTAGATCACACAAAAGTCAGAAAAATGTTAAAACCATGAAAATTTAAAAGAACTGAAAAAAAAGAATCTTAAGATCAAACCAACCTCGTTGTATTTTCATAACAATACTCAAAGGGCATCTCAAGACTAGCATTGAATTGATAACGTTTTCCTTTGACCATGGAATTGAACTGCAAATTAACAAAAACGTTTAACAATCCGGCATAGAAAAAAAAAAAGTAATGTCATCATAAAAGTAAAAAACAAGGATTACTTACACTGCTGGTAATGTTTGTATAAGCAGGGTCGTTTAGTTGTGTAAATGAAGTGCCAGTGTCAAAAATTGCATTGAACTCAGAGTCTGTAGCTTTTTCTCCGACAATAATTTGAGTGATACTGATGTTGTAACTTGGACTGACAAATTAGTTCCCAAGGAAAATGGGTATAATTAGTGCGAAAACAACTGAAATATGGATGCAAGAACTTCAAGTTTCAATGATATCCCCTGCATGCAACATGAGTGGCATCTTCTGATATATCAAAATTACCAGAGAGATTGATTCAGTTGGAAGGAAGAGATAGAAGCTCATCTTAACAATTAATTTCAACCTTTTCAAAAGCACGGTGAATTTAAAATCTCATTTCTATTCAGGGAAAGAGTTCAATCTAAACAAAATCCAAGATTCCTTCGACCTTAATAACAAGAAAAGAAAGGAGAAAAAAGAATACATGTGATGAGAATCTAATTGTACCAATGGGAAACCAAAGAACCAGTCTCTAATCCAACTATGAACAAATGCCTCCACTGATTTAGTGATCAATCCAACTTTGAAATTATTGAAAAGAATGATCACTTACTGCAATGCTGCAAGGTTGATTGGTGTTTTTCTTTGGTCTGAGCTGCCATTATCTCCAAATCTTATTCTTCCAACACCATCATCCCCAAAACACATAGAGAAAGAATTTGAAGTGAGCCCTTTTTTGGCTAATGTGCTTGGAACTGATATATTCCCTATGCCAAGCCCAAACAAACCATTTGGTGCTCCCCCGGTCAAGAAGGAACCTGTTTGTACTTTACCACATCTGCAACAAATAGAACCACAAGCAACTTCAACAAGCAAGAATCAAACACAAGCCATTTGCAATGAAAATAACTTTTCATATCATCGTAAAAAACTGTGAATAAGGTCTTAGAAAGTTATTTACCCAAAATTAATATTCGCATCCACTTGTTTGGCTTTATCATCATCTGTAATTAAGTGCAAGACATCCTCCACTAGCTCTCCAGTTGATGAAGTGTTGCTTGTAAGATAGCTAACTTGATATGCACAAGTGCTGTTAGATGAAGGACATTGTGTCTTATGCCCACATATGGTGCTGTTGCATAGAACATTCTTGCTTGTAGAGGAAGCATGAGGATCGTAGATGTTAAGTTTCAGTTTCTGTAAAATGCAAGTATTGAAGAAATAAGTGTCATTTTGTTTTAGTACGAAGGACATTGTTAGATAGTTGATTATGCCTCTATACTTACAAATTCATTGTAGAGTGTATATGTATACCTGTCCTTTTGGTGTCCTTAAGTCATGGACGCAATTCATCTCCGTACAATTGCAAGGCAACCAGAACAAATCACTGCCAGTGTCTAATGCCACAAGAAACCATACAGGTGGTGTCCCAACAGAAACATTGGCGTAATGCAAACTGAATTCCACGACACAGCCATAAACTATTACTCATGTGAATGAATTACATAATTTCCAGCAAGTAACTTTCTGAAGACAAATATGTCCTCTTGAATGTCCCACCACATGATGCATTATTTTATGTAAAATGTCTACCACAAAATGTAATGGTGAGGAGCCATTTTCTAGTCAAATTCTATTATATTCTTTTGATGTAATTATCTCACATTCGAGCATTGTCAGTTTGTCGGGCTCAACTAGAAATAACTCTCAAAAAGGAGTGTTTTTGTATACAAATAGAGTTGTGAACTGATCTCGTGTTTAAGCCGTTAAAGCTCCTTCTAATAGTAGTTAAATTATATTCTATGGACAAGTTGTTTTCCATAGACCAAAAAAAAAAAGGCGATTACTTTGATTTATTGTATTTACATTTTTTTTTTTTTTAAGTTTAGAATAGAGACGGAGGGAATAAGATTGGATAGGGCTACTGTGCTAGTCTCCCATCCTTTTGAAAATATGAAAAAACCTTAATAAAAGGGGTCCGAAAACGATATTAGCCTCTACTCCCCACACGGCCACACCCTCTTTCTCTCTATGTAAAGCATATGTCTATAATTGATTAATTGTAGTTTGTATAAAGTAAATTAAAAAAAAAAACTTTTGTCCACAATGTCCTGAAGTCTGAACTACAAGTTTTCCGCAAAACTTGGGTTTCCCAACTTTTACGAA
>JBAGKO010000002.1:11970406-11981740 GCA_037177275.1 Acacia concinna | reverse complement strand
TCCTACAACATGATGCATTATTTTATGTAAAATGTTTACCACAAAATGTTATATTGAGGAGTCATTTTCTAGTCAAATTCTATTATATTCTTTTGATGTGAGTTCACATTCAAGAATTGTCAGTTTGTCGGGTTCAACTGGAAGTAACTCTCATAAATGAATGTTTTTGTATACAAACAGAGTTGTAAACTGACATCTTGTTTAAGCTGTCAAAGCTTCTTCCACTAGCATCAATGATAGTTAAATTATATTCTATGAACAATTTGTTTTCCATAGACCAAAAAAAGGTGATTCCTTTGATTTGTTGTATTTCAATTTTTTTTTTTTTTTGAAGTTTAGAATTGAGACGGAGCGAATAAGATTGGACAGTGCTACTGTGCTAGTCGCCCATCCTTTTGAAAATATGAAAAAACCTTAATAAAAAGGGACCGAAAACGATGTTAGCCTCTATTCCCCACACGGCCACACCCTCTCTCTATATATAAAGCATATGTATAGAATTGTGTCTGTAGTTTGTATAAAGTAAATTAAAAAAAAAAACTTTTTTCCACAATGTTCTGAAGTCTGAACTATAAGTTTTACGCAAAACTTGGATTTCCCAACTTTTACGAACTAAACGCGGAAAATTAAATTTGAAAATAAATAATGAATGAAAAAATAATATTTATTAATTTTTGTTGGAATTATATGAACCTCTCCTACAAAAATATCAAAAACAAAAATTACACTGACCTGTCTTAAAAAAAATGATTAGGCATACTTCTTTTTGTTTTGACCTTCGCAAACTTCTATTATTCAGTTTACGTATTACACAAATTTATTGTGTTTTCGAAATTTACGCAAATTTTGCCCAAAAATTTGTTCTACTGTTTTTAAAATGATTTTATCTAATATATTTTGAAATGTAATTTGAATTTGAGAATACAATATTTTTTTCTTAATAATTTATATTAGCAATCTATATTTAATTTTGGGTTAAGGTGCTTAAATAGCCATCAACTTTTGTTAAAAGTGCAAAAATAACCGTAAACTATTTTTTTAAGTAAAAGTAACCATAAATTTTTAAAAATGGTACAAAACTATTGAGTTACTGTAGTGCCGTTAATTTTTTATAAGGGTTTTCTACAGTAAATTAACAGTTTACTAAATAACTTAACGGTTTTACACTATTTTCAGAAGTTTATGGTTACTTTTACTCCAAAAAATTAGTTTATAGTTATTTTTGCATTTTTAAAAAAAGTTAATGGTTATTTAAGCACTTTAACCCTTTAATTTTATAGGTTGATTATACTACATGCTCTTAAATAGAAGATGCAGCTAACTTTTTTTTGAGAGATTAAGCTGCTAAATAAATTATTTTAAACTATTTTTTATCTATCATTTTTTCTCCAAACTATTTTTTTTATGGAAAATTAATTAGTTTAACTTATAAATTAATATATAATCTAATAATATACAATATATTCTATAATTATAAGTAATACTCCCTCTTGTCCTTTTTATAAATAACTTTCTATCTCTTATGTTTGATCTTGTCTCAAATTTTAAATTATATTTTCCTTTTCTGCCGTAGATATCTTAATAATAATTATCAAATCCTATTATACCTTTTTCTTTTATATTTTCCACTCATTCCCAGTTATATATTTTATATGTATTCTCTCTCATACTCTTTTTCATAAATGGAGACATATTTAAAAAAGATATGACATTTTAAGACAATCATTATTTTTAATTAATCTTAATCACAAACTTGTTTCCACAATGAAAAAGAAAATTACTTATAAAAAAGATTAAATGGAGTATAAATTTAATTTCTTTAACCTCTCTAAAAAAAGTTAGATAGGTTTAATATTTATTAATGCTCCTTTATTATAGTCAATCATGAATTTGTCATATTTATATACTATTTGTATAATATTATTTTTGTTTAATTATTTAAAATATTGGTAAATGATAAAGATAATATCCTCAATTTTTTAAGACAAATTGTCTCTAATATAATGAAAAATAAATCATAAAATGGAGTAATTGAGTCGTAGTTGCAGAAATCATACAATCCCAAGGAGGCAATACGAAGAGTATCGTTGCCGGAGATGAACGTCAGATCTGGCGGATCCACTCCGGCGAGTCCACGACCACGGACAAGTCGGTCTCTGTGAGACATAGCCACGTAGTACTCTCGACTTCCCCTGGTTGGTAGGTCGTGAATGCCAAGAATTCCCTTAACTGGATCCGAATACCGGTGATGCATCGTAAACTCGAGAGTCCGGAATCCATAACAGCCTCGCGAACCCAAGCTCAACACTACCACGAACAGGAGCAATCCACGAGCGGAACTCAACGGCGAAGCCATGACTTAATTAGAGAAACTGTTGAAGGAAAGGTGCCGAAATGAGGTAAGGTGGGCGATAGAAAGCAATGAGGAAGCTTATGGTGGTATGGGAGACGAAAATTTAAGAGTGAGGAGAAGAGGTTGAGAAAGAGGGAAATTTCGCCATAGGTGTGTTCCGCGAGTTTTGACTTTTGACTGTATATAGATATGTATATTTTTTTTGGGACATTGTGTGAATCGTTTTTTTGGGCGAGTCAGAAACGCACAAATACAAATAGAATCCACAGTAAAATACGGAACTTGGAATATTCAAGTTGCAAATCTGAAATCGGCAAACCAAAACGACGAACCCGATCACAAAAAACACGCCTAGACTCACCCAACTTAATAGAAACGACATGTG
This sequence comes from Acacia concinna, assembly GCA_037177275.1. Lineage (NCBI taxonomy): Eukaryota > Viridiplantae > Streptophyta > Magnoliopsida > Fabales > Fabaceae > Acacia > Acacia concinna. The sequence goes on along the minus strand of JBAGKO010000002.1, from coordinate 11,979,002 downwards.
GAGGAAGTAAGTAAAGTAAAGGAAAGCGACACCACTGCGCAGTACTGGTAACTTAAAACAAAAGAAAGAATACAGTGGGGAGGTGACGAAAGCCGCGCAATCAACGCAGGCCTTGGTGGGTCCCCCAGTTGAAGTGCACAACTTTTTCGACCATGAAAGGAAAGGCGCGAAGAAAATCAGTGGCAAAGATTGGTTTGAATTTTCTGCCTCACTGCCACTTACACCTTTTTTAGCCTTGAGGCTGACCTATCAAAATTTTGTATACACTAGTACGATGATAACTCTAATGTCAGCCACTTGATATTTATTTAATTTAATTAGATTAAAAAAATGAGTTATGTAGTATCTCTTATCTTTATTTAAGGTATCAATAACTATTTTTCACATATCAAAGAATGGAAGTTAAATTATAAATTGATCCAAAATTAATAAATCTTTTCAATTTTACCCTTATTTTAATAATGTGGATTTAAATAAACTAGTTAAAAATGAGAGTATAATAGAAAAATAGTAATAAATGAGTTATTTAAAGGCAATTGATGCTTTGTCATAAGGACCAAAATTTTCTGATAGTTTATGCTTTATAATAAAAACTAAAGGGAGTATATGACATGCATTTTTTAAAACATTTTAATCATTTTTTTAATTCACTCATTCCCTCCCCTCCTTAATTATTATTGCACAGGTATTAATAGAGTAAATTTAAAAAAAAAAGACTTGAAAACTATGAAGATCATGTTTTATATAAGGATTAAAATCAGCTCTCTAAATATAACTTATATTAAGAATTCAATATAGTAATAAATTAAAAACCAATGGCCTATAGAAAGAACTAGTTAGAGAAACAAACATTGGCAAGAGTGGCCATTAACTAATGTGAATGACTTATGAACTAATATATACTTTAATGACATACCATTAATAATCATAACTAAACAATTTATTAAGTTTTTTAATAAAATATCTTTAAAAAAAAGTCAATTAAATAAACACCGGAGAGACTGTTCTTGTGTGTAGCGCCAAGGAGACGAAGACCCTCATACTCTTTGAATTTTTCTTTTTTCTACATTCACGCGGATTTAAAGGTGAAAATCCTGCGTTTAAGAAGTCAAAACCTGTTTCATTTATTAGACCAACCCCTTCTGGTGTCATATTCCTCTGAAATAGCTCTTTAATTAAATCTTCTTTTTTTTCTCACCGACTAAAGTTATTAAAACATTTATCAATTCAACAACCACATTCAATGTGCCAGATCAAGACGTGCTCGTTTCATTTTTGTTCTAAATTAAAAAAAAATGCTTAGTCCAAGTGGCTATTAGTATTAAGAGCAGGCTCTGAGGGTCAACTCAAAAGACCTGGTCCAAAAAAGGGGTCAACTCGATCAAAAGAGGCGTGGCCCTCTCCTTTCTCAAACAAACATTCTGTTCTCTATGTATCTAACTATTTTAAATCTGATGAGTTTAACAGTGCACCATCTATGAGACAATAGGGAAGCAGAAGTCAACAAGTACAGCTTGTTTGAGTCCTTCATTATTTATATATAATTAAATTTTTAATATTTTTGTTTATTTTTAAATTAAATTTTTGGCTATGTAAGATTACCCAGCTTGTTCCTAACATTCGTTGCAGCCTACCAATATGATTCTCCCATTGTTTGGCCCGATGACAATGATTCTCACCGGAAGCAAATGAATGATAACAGGGACACTGTGTTTAATGCAAACTAACCTTACTTTGTTATTTATGCAGGCGATTTGAACAAATGATTTTTACAAATTTACCGTGCACCACCAACGATTCAAACAAATGGATGGTCATAGAATATGTGGCCAAAAAAAAAAAGAAAGAAATGCCAAGCAGGTCAGACGTGAAGTACGAGTGTAGAGCGAAGTTGATGATGCGCTTGACCTCAGAGAATCGGCTCGGGTTTTTGTGGTGGATTTTGGTGCAGAGTGGTTGCCAGTGTCAAGACCTGCTGCTACAGCAGGGGGCACTCTATTTGAGCGTGGCGTCGCTGCAACTTCATCCTCAACGTCATAACCTGTAAATGCCATCAAATTACGACCATTAATCCCAATCTGCTAAACCAATGAAATGGAGAAACAGTTCATATATAGAGAAGATATGGATAGAGAAGAAATGTAATACTTACAATCAAATTGTGAGAAGAAATGTAATACTTACAATCAAATTGTGAGAAGAAATGGATAGAGAACAGAGTCACTGTGAGAAGAAATGTAATACTTACAATCAAATTTCTTCCAGCCCAGTATGAGCCTTTCTCGGTCAAATACAACTCGGTAGCCTGTCATGAAGTTTTCTGCAATAAACATCAAAACGAGTGAGGCCCAAAATTATGGGAAGAGAGACTAATAAGAATCAAGATATATTTTACTTCGTAATAATCTGGCAACAGTTTAATGATTTCCTTTATTAACACTCATTTATTGGCATACAAAGCAGGACAAGTCCCACATTTTGTTACTTTGATCTCGTATGAGTGGTTTTCAAAAGTTTCATGTTGCACTCAACTTCATGGAATAATAAATCTATATGATCTAAGAATGTAATAAGAAGGGGGATAAAACAACTTACGTCCGATTATATTCAGTTCAGTACTCTTGACAACTGCTAGGCAATATACAAGTTCACTCTGCAAAATAATTGGGAAGGGAAGATCCGATCCAACTTTAGATTTATCGTAAGCTTAAAAGCATGACCATAGTAATGAGGTTTACAGATTTAACAACCACCTGAGTAGAGATGATAATTATTGGTTCATAAACAGCAAAATGACTTCCTCCTCTCGTTGTTAGGCCCATGCTAGGAGTCGAGCTTGTGTTTGCTTCAGAACTGTCCACAAGTAAGAATATTTTTGCTTTCAGAGGTAATATCTACACACACAGTATATATATATGTAGGAATGATTCTATGACCTCATATCATAACAAAATTCAAAAGGAATTCTTGAATCAGGTGGATGCCTCCTATCTCGTATCTGGGAGTGAAACTGTAAAAATAACAATTTTGATAAGGACCAGATCAAATGATATGTCAGATTGTCAGCCATATTTAAACAGAATTGATCCCTTTTCAGTGCTTACACTCTTAGAAAGCCTTGTGTAGGTTGGATCAACCAAGTATGTAAAAGATGTCCCAGAATCAAAAAGGGCAGTAAATTCCGCGTCAATTGGAGTTTTTCCTACTCGGACTTGAGTGACTGTGATGTTATAGGTAGGGCTGTGAGATATGTACAAGCATAAGTCTTAAATATATTTCAAAAGCATCCGCGAGAAGCAGCAATAGAACTTTGAATACTTCTGAAATCAGCAGCAACAAGTAACAAGGGAATTACCACTTACTGCAATGGGTTCAAATTAAATGGGGTCTCTTCTTGATCAGGGCTACCCTTGTCCCCAAAACTTATCCTTCCAATGCCATCACGTCCAAAACACATGGAGAATGAATCTGCTGTAAGACCTTCTCTGGATAACACGCTAGGAACTGATATTTTCTCCATGCCAAGCCCAAACAAACCATTGGGAGCAGCAACATCTAAGAATGATCCACTTTGAACTTGTCCACAGCTGCACATGTATAACATTTTAATATTTTATCTCTAGTATGTGCAAGGGACTGCAGAAAATAAAGGGGAAAGAAAAGCCGGAAAGCTAAAAGTAGTAGACTGAAGTATGAACATCGATGAAACAAAGTGTTCATATCATTTCAATAATAGTTCAAAGAAACTAACCCAAATATGACGTGTGCCTCCACTAGCTCATCATGATTATCTTTCGTCAAGTGCAGAACATCCTCCACAAGTATTCCAGATGTGGAAGTTTCAGCAGAGACATAAGAGACCATATAGGGGCAGTTGCTGAAAGTCCTAAGACACTGATTACGGTGTACACACAAACTGTTGTTACAAGTGACCTTTTTGCTCGTGGAAGATCCATTAGGATTGTATACACTAAGGTCAAAACCCTGCCACAACCATATTTCATATTCAAGAACCGAGCCAAGGACAAAAATGCACTGTCTTTTTTTACCAAAAATAAATGGAATTCCTCTTTTAATTCATATATCCTTCATAAGCAAGGAAAACTTCTAAATTATTTTTCTGGTTGAAACCAAACAGGAGGACTTAAAAACTTAAGCGCTGCGCTTACTCTAGTTATCACATATGTTGGAAACTTCAATGATTCAGACATTCAGTGGTGGAATTGGTTATCCATTGATTGGTTTTGTGGTTATTAATAAATATATGGCAAACAAGACACAATACAAGCAACATACATGGACGCAAGACTTTGACAATATGGACACACAAATTTTTCATATTAACCGTGGTCTGATCACTTCTTCACTATGAAAGAACAAAAAATCCTACGTTGTCCAGACTATTTTACTAGTTTTACATGTCACATGGTGTGAGGGGTAAGGAGTCATACAAGTTGACAAAAGATCCCAAATAACACCAACAGCTAAAAAGAAAAAAGAAACGAATGAGCAATAGATTACTTCAGTTGAAATATTTTAAGAATTTCAAGGAGTCTACTACAACATAATCAAATCTTAATAAGCAGAAGGGAAGATACTGAAGCAAAAACTGCGCTATCAGCTGCTGCACATCTGGTACAATCACAGGGTACCCAGAACAGGTCACTTCCTGTATCAAGTGCCACCATAAACTTCACTCCTGGCGTCCCCAGTTGAACTGTTGTATAATGTAGACTGTATGAATTTCCAGACAAGCAAAAGAAAGGAGAAAGTTAAAGAAATGAGGGAGAAACTTCCAAGAACAAGAACTTCTTAAGGGGACAAAATTAGAAAAAGAAAAGAAACACACAATCCCAGCGAACTGATCCGAAATGTAGCATTGCCATCAGAGAATGCCAGGGGTGAGTCATCTTTATAGGAAAGTTTGCGTCCATGGAAAAAACGATCGCGATTGGCCAGCTCTGCGTAGTACTCAAAAGTCCCCTTCTCAGGCCAGCCACCTACAGGAGATAACTTCCCAGCGCTGGTCTCCGACCACTTCTTGACCGGCTCGGAGAAACGATGGTGCATCGTGAAGGTGAAGATGCGAGCATGGCAGCAAGCACAGAAGCTCCAAAATGAAAGCAAGACGAGGACAGTTGTTCGCAATATAATCATTGTTCCGTCAATGAGAGAACCAAAACCACAAAATGACAGAAATCGAGACCATAGATCTTGGAAGCGAAAGCGAATTAAGATGAAGTAAAGAGAATTAGGGTATGGAGATAGGCATTTCACACAAAAAGAGAGGATCTTGTGATTTTGAGAGTGAACCAGGTGTAAGATCTTTGAAGTACTGTACAAGCGTGTCTGTGAAGAAGGCTGAGTGAGTGAGTCAAGACTCAAGCTAGCGTAGGTAGGTATGAAGGTATCCCCAGCGTGAACACGTGCGTGGACCCCACAGCGCTTGTCTTTGGCGGGTGCTAAACTAACGGTCGGTGGCTTGGCGGGGGTCAAAGCTACGTTACCGTTGGATTTTATGTGTTCCCTTTGATCTATCCATAATTTCAATCAATACAGGTTGTGCGTTGTCATCCTCATCTCCCAAAACGTGTTTTTCTCGAGAGAAACCAAAAAACTATAAGCCGCATTTTAGACAACAAAACTTCCCCTTTTTTCGAAATAGTGTGTGCTTCTCTCCTTTATTTTTCCTCTTATTTGTCTCTCTTTTATCATTTGTCATTATTGAATTACAATTTAAATTAAATATAAAATATTAAAATATTAATCTAATGGTGAAAATAGGTAAAGGAGAGGCAAGGGAGAGAAAAAGTAAGGAAGAGAATCTGTCTCGCTTCAAACGTGTGTGGCTTTTCTCCTTTACCTATTTTCACTAGTATTAGGGATGATTATAAATCAGACCACCATGCCTCAAATTGATGTCTAACCCAATATGGTTTGGTCTAGTATCAAACTGAGGTCGGGCTGGATCAGACCTAATCTGGTCGGCAGTTCAAGACCTAAATTTTTATTTTTATTTTATTTTTTTCTTGTTGAAACCTCATAATCACAATTATGATAATAAAGTACTTACATTCATATAAAAATAATTGTAAAAAATGAACTAAATTATAAATCATTGAAAAATCTTCCGCAACATTCAATAAAAAATAAAAATTTAACAATTAAAATTAAATATTTTTTAAAAAAATAATTGACATAATCCCCTAACCCGAAACCTAGTCCAACCCCACCAGTTAATCTAGTCCAATTTCATTATACACCTTATTTGAACTAGATCACCGGGTTTTTCTCAACCCTAATCAATATTGTTTAAAAATCTTTCTAAGTTACCCAAAAAAAAATTTAATGCATATTTATTAACTCTTCTATTAATATTTGAATTTTTTAAGTAAAATTATTTATTTATTAATTATTTTAAAAATTAAATACATAATTTGGCTAAAATATTATTTAAAGCGTGTATATATTAATTTTAGCACATTATTTTTAAATTACTTATTCAAATATTATTATACCTAATTATTTAAAAAATTTTAAAAAGTTGGGAGAGAATGTATGACTAAATTACGAAGACAAATTGATAATTTTAAATTTCATAATATGATTACAACTAGTAAATTAATTATTTTAGAATACGATACTTAACAGAATATGTCTAGTGGTGTTAAGAATTGGACTAAAATATTCGTTTTGCAAAAAGAAGAGGTAGATCTTCATAGTTTTGGCAAAACATCCTATTGTTCTCTGCATTGCCTTTGTTGTGGTCCTTGTCATAGAAGTAAATTTCAATATATATATATATATATATATCCTAATTAGATGAAAAATTAGATGTAGTTGAGACTGCAAGTATAGAAACAACTTCCCATAATGTTTCACCGAACATTTGGCTCATGGGAGACATTATTATTCTACCCAAAATACATTCAAATCACAGTGTCTATTATTCAACTCAGTATATACATATCGGGATCTCGAGACTCGACCGCACAATACATGATAATTAATTTGTGGTAATTATTGTTCTATCTACACACAAAGAAAAAAAGCATAGCTCGCTTATCCCTCTCATTGGTACTATATATATCCTTTGCAAGTGTCTTCCTTGCAACAACAACTCTGGTGCATCCCTCATCCACAGCACAAAACGCATGAAAAATGAGCCATATATATTTTTAATGGCTTATAAATAATGCAACTTGCTATAGATTTTATATTCTATATATATATATAGACAGCTGATATATAGATCATCATCAGTTTCCACTTTAGAGAAAGATTGGAGATCATCATCATCAGGCAGAGGTAAATGCACATTTATCTGCAGAGAGATTGGGGCGTGAAAATGGAGAAACATTAAAGTCCATTTGATGATGAAGAAACTGCACGTCATGAACCAATGGGTTCTCTGTTCTGCGTGGTGGAGAGCCTGAGTAATAAGAAGGTAAGCACCCTGTACCATCGCACCCCAATTCCTTCTCATAACTTGGATTCTGCATATATATACAAACATATATACACATAAATCAGCTATTTTCATAATAATAATCGATCATTTTGATGGTGAATGATACAAATAATCTAAGCCTGAACCTTTTCTGTGATCAAGTTAAGAACTCCACTTTCTTCCTTGGCATTCGAATGGCTGGTAGAGAAAGAAAACCAAAATCATCACAAGCGCCTATAAATATATATATATATATATATAACTGAATCAAAGATAAGTCTCATTAGTACTAAGTTATGTCGGTAAGTAGATGAATTAAACCTGTGTGTGCTGCACCTGAGTGGCTTGAGGAACTCAGGAATTGCAGGAGAGAGCTTTCTGGGTTTAGGGCAAAGGGGTTGGTGATGATCACATTCATATCCTTTTGATCCAATAATAATATGCTCTTTCTCTGTACTTAAACCACATAGATTGCTTTTCACTGCTTGATGATGCATTCTATCTGTGTGTGTACGTGTGTGTGTGCGTGTGTGTGTGAACACCTTGCTAGTCTACAACAAAAGGATGAAGAAGAAGCTTGCATCCAAATGATGAACACTTGTGGCTCGTCGATCTAGATCTATTCATCAATTTATTAGCCACAGTACGTATCAGTCTGTGCATTCAATTATAGAAAGAGCGCTTTTTGTGATTTATTTATATAAGGGACATGCATGTTATGGTCAAGTGGTTGATCGAGTGGGCGAAGAAGAAGAAGAGAGTGATGTGTGTTTTTCTTGGCTGAGAGTACATATAGCTTTGCTCTTTGACGACTATGTGTCACCCTTTTCCTTATTCTTCTCCATTTCTCTTGTTTTCCCTACCATTTATTTTGCAACCTTCCCTTTTACTTTTATGCGATTCCTCTATATTTACCCAATTCTTAATTTGATTTTTAAAATTTCAAAATACTTCATTTAATCTTGAGAAAATGACCCATAGGTCCCAAGGACCAAACTTAATTATAAAAAAGTCCCCCCACATTTCCCTTACCATGAAGTCCCTAGGGACTTTTTTATAATTATGTTCATTTGCAAAATTACCCTGCTGCCCCTATCATTTCTACAGTCATCTCTTGTCTTTTTGTGCAGTGAAGAGAGAAAAGAA
>JBAGKO010000002.1:11924389-11935779 GCA_037177275.1 Acacia concinna | reverse complement strand
TCGATAATCGACACTCCAAACACACGCTTAGCCAATTCTGGGTGTGTTTGGATTAAAGATTGCAATCGGTACTTCTGAAAAAGTAAAATTGAGTAAAAGTAAGATTGGGTAAAAGTATGAGTGGGTAATTTGATTTGTATTTAGAATAAAGATTGTAGAAGTTACTTATACAAAAGTAAAACTTGTTTGGTTGAAATTTTCTAAAAGTTATTTTTGATGGAAAATGACATGAATCATATTATATAGCTTATATGTATATCTAAATATATTGTGATATTTATACTATCTCCAATCCTAATTATAAGACCTAGTTGACTCTTTTGGCTTCCTTAATCTCTTCAAAAAAACTAACTGGGTCTTATAATTATGATTGGAGGGAGTCTTATTATATGTAAATATAGTGTGATATTTATACTACCCCAGATCTTAATTATAAGACCTAAATGACTCTCTTGGCTTCCTTAATCTCTCCAAAAAAACAACTAGGTCTTATAGTTATGATTTGAGAGAGTTTTATTACATGTAAATATAGTGTGATATTTATACTACACTCGGTCTTAATTATAAGACCTAGTTGACTCTTTTGGCTTCCTTAATCTCTTCAAAAAAACCAACTGGGTCTTATAATTAAGACTGAAGGGAGTCTTATTACATATAAATATAGTGTGATATTTATATTACCTCTGGTGCTAATTATATAACCCAATTAAAATTTTTTAAAGAAGTGAAGGAACCAATATAGGTTACTTAATTATATCATATGTTATATTTTATCATATTATATATTAGTTCATAAGTAAAACAAAATAGTTTGAACTAGGGGCATGTGATAGAGCGGTAGGGGCTCTTCCACCCTTAACCTTGGTTAGGGGTTCAATCCCTGACCTTAGGTATTGAGCAGCGTTAAATTTCCTGACCAGCTGCCCTTCTCATAGAAGAACCCACAACGAGCGGAGGATTAGTCTTTGGCCTATCGGATTGGGGGATACCTTGCGAAAGCAAAAAAGCAAAATAGTTTAAAAAAGTGATAAATTTTAATACTTTAAAATAAGGTAATTAGATTTCTTATGATTCTTTAAAAAGTCAACTAGATTTTATAATTAGGATCGAAATGAGTAAATTATACTTGAAAAAAAGGGTTAAACAGTGCAATCGTGTACCACGATCAGAGATAAAGCATGGAATTCATGCTTATGTAATATGACCTATTTGTAGCCCTGTTCACAATGACTCAAATCGCATGCCCAAACACACAAATATTTGTGCCACGTTTGCTATCGTGATTTTGCCCCTCTGATCGTGCGATTCGCGGGATGCCAAACACCCACTTAACTAATTCTCACATGTAAAAGATAATTGGTTAAATTCAATCTAACAAAAAAAGAGAATTGGTTAAAAAGAATTTATAATAAGGATTAAAGTGATATTCTTTTAATTATGCAATCTGTAATGATAATTTAGGAGGAAACTTAAACATTGAAAATTAAAATGGATCGAAATTTTACATTTAGAAGCAATGCTATCTAAACTCAAAAATCATATTCACTTTTTTTATAAACAATATATATATATCGATATGATAATTACCATTCGGATGATAAGCACCGTCAAATTCTGTTTGGGATAATCCTGATCCATTTTTTTTTCATGTTTATGTTTCTAAAAAAGTTATTTTAATGCATATAAAATTTAAAATAATATCATTTCTTAATTATACTTTTTTTAAAATATATGTATTTTTTTTTAATTTTTCACTTAAAAATATTAAATCTGGATGGTTGACTTTTACAGAGGACGAGAAATCAAAGCGCAGGGGCAACGGGAAACACGTATTTATCTCTCATCATTTGCCGCCTCCATAATAAAATATGGGAAATAATTAAGAGACAATTTCCCGCCTTCTAGCAAACCCCGCGCAGCGTAGCCTTTGTAGGAGTCGGATAGATACAGGAGAGGCAAGGGAACAAGGCTTTCACAATTCGGTTGGAAGAGGAAAAAGTCACTTTCCGTACGAACTTAAGAGTTGTTTCACTATAACTCATGAAAAATGATTAATTTTTATAAGTGTCTTATGATAATAAATTTTTAAAAATAAATAACTTATCATAAGTCAATTGTGTTTGAATTGGAGGAAGAAAAAATGACTTATTTAGAGTAAAAGAAGTTATTTGTATTTAGATTGAGAGTAGAAAAAATGACTTATGAGAAATAGAGAAAGTGACTTCTTTTTAGAAGTCACTTTTTTTAACTTATCAAAATAAATAACTTATTGAAATAAGTTATTTATTTTGATAAGTTCATACCAAACAACAAAATATCATAAGTTCTTTTTTTTTTTTTTTTTTCAGCCAACGCCTCCCACCGTTGGAAAACGTTGGCCTCAATTTAGTTCGGATAGATACAAGAGAGGCAAGGGAACAACGCTTTCACAATTTAGTTCGGGGGTGTTTGGGAAGAGGAAAATGTCACTTTTCATATGAATTTAAGTACCTTATAAACCAATTGCTATTTGGGTTACTTGAAAAAGTCATTGGACTTATTTTCATAAGTAGCTAATTGGTGAAAATAGCTAATTTTCCCCTGAAAAAGTCACTTCTATTATTTTATCTAAATACAAGTCACTTTTGATAAATTACTTTTTATCTGAAGTCACTACCCAAACACTCACGAAATGTGAAAGAACAGTAACATAGAGCGACACGTAGAGAAGATTGGCAGGGTGAACTTCGGTGAAGAGTGAAAAATGAGAATGGAGGAGAAAGCGACATCGGGGAGAGCCGAGAAAAGAGAGAGAATCCATGGATTGGGACAGGGCAACTCAAATGAAACAGCCATGAACTGGTAGAGATGTCGGAGAGGAAGACGGCGATAGGAGCAGAAGCAACAGACAACAGAGGATAGCCCAAATCGGTGGTTATGAAGTTTCTAAGAGGTAATCTTTCTTGGACCCTTCATATGAAGGCCTTCTTTGATTGATGAAGATTCTGAATAATTTGCTTGTGATGCAAGATCAATTTGTCATGAAGTGATTTTTTATTTTTGGGAATTTATCTTTAATACAAAGGCAACTGAAATTTGATATGCTTTCGGAATTTGTCCAGAAGCTCTTAAAAGAAACAAAATAACTTAACTGTGACTGAAAATTCGATGAAAACTAACGGCTTGCAATGAAGGAGAAGTACTCGATTCAGTTGATTGGCTCTAGCCTATTGAAGTGAGTTATAATATCTATAGGATCCTGTAAATTTCATTAACACGACAAAGGAGAAAGTCACCCAAACAATATGAAAAATAACAAGGAAAAAAATACCTACTGATGCCTCTGGGATTGAACAAAGCTACATGCCTCTTGCCAAATAAAGTTGGGCTTATAAATTGAACACTCTTGTTAATTATACTGTTTTTGTACTTTTGTTCAAAGGACATGATAATTTGTGTTGGTGCTTATTCTTGGGTCGAGTACTCAAATGTATACTCAGCAACAAAAGTACAAAACATATCACACCCTCCTCTTTCCATCCTTCTTCCCTCCTCTTTCATTACTAATCTTTATAATAATTGACCAGTTTGGATATAATGTTTTTAAAATTATATTACAATGTTAAATTATAAGGAAAATTAAAAAGTTAATTTCAAGCCGTTAAAATTTAATCTGAAACAAAAATATTTTATCAAAAAAATTAAATTAGAACTGTTTATGTATTAATATAATGATTATGAAAAATAAGAGAGGGGAAGAGGTTGGGAAGGGACTTCTCCCTTCGATGTCATTCATGAGTTGTTACAATTCAGTTTCTATCATTACTTACATTTCATTAATCCATTGGCACAATTTCATCGTGCAAGTATTGTTCATCAACTAACCTATTGCTTGCGGTATTCTCTTTTATCCCTATACATAAACGTGCATCTTCATTTGTTTCTTGTCCATCCAAACTCTCCCGCAACAACAGAAGATTCTCCAAATTACGTACTAAGAACTTCCCCCATAGTTGGCCAATCTGTGCTCTTTTCTGCCAAGCACTTGATGCTGATATCTACAAATTCCTTGAGGCAATCTGATGGAACTCTTCCTTTTAAATTCGGGTCCATCATGCGATGAAATAATCCAGAGAGATGACACTGCCAAGCCCATTCAACCAAGGCAATCTTCTCACCATCCTCTTCCACTGCCGTAGGATTCGCTGCTGGCCTTCCAGATAACACTTCAAACAGCACTACGCCAAATGAATAAACATCAGATTTTTCAGTTAGCTTTTTCCTCCTGCAGTATTCTGGGTCTAAATAGCCAAATGTCCCTTTCACATCAGTGCTAACACGGTTGCGGGATGCGGAGATGGGGCCAATTCTAGATAACCCAAAATCTGCAATTTTAGCTACCAGATTGTGATCCAATGTTGGCTGACTTGACATCTCGATGAATAACTGGGTGCTTTGTAACTGTATGGAGGTAATGTAGCCCTCGAGCTGCAGCAATACAAATCTCCATTCTTTGATTCCAAGTCAATGGCTGTTTCTGTGTTTCGCACAAGTGATCGCGAAGAGTGCCTTCAGCCATGTATTCATAGATAAGTATCAGCTCATTGTCTTCTTGACAGTAGCCCAGCAGCGACACTAAATTCATGTGACAGAATGAGGATAACAAATTGATCTCGTTTTGAAACTCTGTGTATCCTTGGCGGGAAGTAGGATTACAGCGCTTTATTGCCACAGTGGTCACTCCATCGTGGATCAACCCTTTGTAAAGTTTGCCAAATTAAGCCTCCCTCCCCAATGACAAGAGCCTGGCTGAAGTTGTTCGTGGCTGTTCTGATCTGTGCTAATGTGAATCGGTAGCGTGGACCTGAACTGACTGTTGAATGCAAATTTTTGGGATTTTGGCCTGCCGTGTTTGATGGGACCTCGCAAAAAGGCCCCCACTTAACTTTCTTCCCCGTTTTGTGAACATTAATAATGAAAAATGTGAGCAATCCTAAGATGACACCTACGGTGATTCCAACAATAACGCCGTGTCAAGTTTTCTTCTCTTTTAGTTCCATTTTCAGTTGATTGCTAGCTGCAAGATTGTGGCTACTGTCGCTTAACTTGAGGATCTCAATGCCATTCAGTATGGCATCAGCATACTTGGGCTTTGACTTAATGTTGGGGCGCAGGGCAATCTGCATATTTTGCTTCCTCCCATTTCCCATAGGAACCATAACTACGCAGTCTCTATATAAAGTAACAAGTGGCGCCCCAATGAGAGCAACTAAGTCCATGCTCTCCTCTGCTGTTTGGTTGTTGATATATACCTTGAACACCCTTTGGTTGGCCAGTTTTATCTCCACGGATATCTCGCAGAAATGAAGCCTGATAAGGTATTTGAAACCGGAATCAACAGGGAATGACCATGTTAAGCTGTACCTTGTGTTATCTTCGTTGATACCCATTGTCATGGCGGTCCAATAAAGTTCTTCTCGTGCTGCATAATAATAGTCATTGGATTTGGAAGACATGTAAGTCACTGTATCCGAACGAAGCTTAATATGAAGGACACTTCGTGTTTAAAGCCAGCTATGTAGGTTAAATCATAGCCCCATGTCCCAAAGACATTTACAGCATCAGCAGAATAACTATCAACCCCGATATTAACCCGGTAAAGCATTTCCAGAGCGTAGTCATCATGAATGAAAACAGGTACCTCATGCCCGAGAAAAGGAAGGGAAATTTGGGGACCGGGAAAGTAAATGCTGAGAGGCGCTGAGAATATCTCAATGCCATTTACGTAGGCAAGCGCATTGAAAACTAGAGAATCTGGGATGAAAATTATGTCAAGTCCTTTGGATGACTCTCTATTTTTAAGTTAATTTAAAATATATTTTAATATATTTTGGGAGACATCCATAATTAATTAGAGGGATTTAGATAAAATTTTGATAAAATACTAATATGAATCATGATTTAAGGGATTTCATTTTAAATATCAAAATTAGATAAAATTAATGATGATAATAATAAAAATAATAATATAGAATTCTGAATTAAAAAAGAAAAAGAAAATAACTTGCGGTTGTTGTTGTTGTTATTAGTATTATTATTATTATTATTAAATCTATATATTAGTTGTCTTATCCTTTTCCTTGATGTTATTTCTTTGAAGATCACATAATAATAAATATGACGCAAGTGTACGGGACTGGCCAAAAAAAAAAACCTGGGAAATAAGAAATAAAGCAAAGCAGTGGCGCGTGTTCGGGAAAAAAAAATAGAAAAGGGAAATCTGAGGAGATCACGCAGAGAATCAGATTGGGTGAAAAGATATATATACGGGAAATCAGGAATGGGGGTTCCAGACGCAACATCAATTCAACGATAAAAGAAAAAGGCACAAGCGAGGGCTGAAGCAAGGGAGGTGAAGAGAGGTCATCAGAGCCACCATATCCAAGATCCTGACGGGTTGGATAAAAGAGATCAGAATGCAGCTGAATTGCAAGAATTATTTATTCAATCTGTCTGACTATCTAATTGCTTCTTTTCTCTTCTAAGTATGACTTACTACTGCTGGGTTTTGATTTTGATTTTGAATTTGTTCATGGACATTAGTAGTTAAATTTTTTATTTTAGGATTATTTAAACCCTTATATGAATTGAGTATTTTATTTCCCCTTTTTTTTATTTATGAATAAGATTTCTTTTATGCTGCTTCTTATTAATTGATCACTAATAAGATAGATTAGTTTATTTGATTGATACTTGAGAAAGCTAAATTAAATATAGAATTTGGGTTTAATCGTGTGATAATTTGAAATTTGCGTGATGAATGGATAATTTTGTTGACAAGATAGAGATATACTTGTTGACGTCACATAGACAAAAAAGGGATTTGTTTAGAAATTAGGATTTAATTAATTTATTGAGATATTAATATATTAATTAAATTAAACACCTATTTGGAGACTTAAGATATCACTTATAGGTATAATAGTATCCTGGTTAGCTTAATTGATCTTAGGAAGTAAATAAAAGAAGGGATATAAATAAGTATTCTTAAAATATAAGGAGGGATAATAATCTTAGGTTTCTCTGATTTTGAAGAAAAATATAACTTTTATTCTTTAATTATTTTCTTTTTTTAGTTAGTTAGTTAGTTAGTTAATTAGTTAATTAAATTTTTAAAATACATTCCCTCAACTTAATTGAGAATTTAATTAGAACAATTAATTCACATTTTTGCTTTACTCCTTGTGGGAACGATCTTTTTATATTACTTGCTTGCACTACTTATTGTTAGATGTGATAAATATTTTTTATCTCTAAGTATGGTGTGTATTGTAGCATTATCTATGAAACATATATCTTTATTCTTATGTCCAATAATTGAAACATCCATAATCTTCACCAAAAGAAAAAGAAATGCATTAAAACAAATTCAAAATACATTTTGAGCAATAATGTCCTTATTACATTTTGAAAAGGGAAAATAAAAGTAAAATATAAAATAAGTTAAAAAAACATAATTAAACATGAACATAAACATTTTTCATTATTCTTCCAACCCAAACTCATCTAATTATAATCCTCAAAAAACTTAGCCACCTCCAAGTGTGTCATAGCATTAAGGCCACTAAATCCATCTAGCTCATTTGTATGATCATGCTTGTGTGCATCAACATCATCATGACTATAACATCCCAATTTTTATACCAAACATTTAAGTATTATTAGAATATAATTTGTCAAGAAATTTGAAGTTTATATAAGATCTAGAAGCATGAAATTAAAAGAATAGTTGAACACTTGAAAATGGTTAGGAATTGAAGGTTGAATATTTATTAATATTGAGTTGAATTTTATGGTAATTTGAAATTACTGTGTAATTATTTGAATATATAAGGAATTAAATAAGAATTTGGTGGGATTAAGGTTAAGCATTTAAAATATTTTCCCAACTAAAATATTATAATCATTTTTATATTATAGAAATATTATTTGAGTAAAATACATTAAAGCCTAATTATTTTAAATTTTGAGAATTTTTGGTACATCATGGTTGATTAGGAAAGATGATTCATAATGTTCAAAATAATAAAATTATGGAAAAATTGTGATTTGGTCCCAATTAAGGGAATTTACAATCAAATGGTCAAGCGAAATCGCATAATTGCAAAAAAGTCCCTAGGGTTGTCAATGAAACTTATAAAGTTGTTAATGACAACTTCATGTGCCTGTCATTAAAAACTCTATAAGCTTCATTGACAATTTATAGGACTTTATTGCAATTACGCAATTTTATGAGACCATTTGATCGGAAAGTCCTTCATTGGGACCAAATTGCAATTTCCCCTAAATTATTAGTAATTATAAATGTATAAGTTTTTCTTTATAAAAAAAACATAAAGAGAAATAAAAGAAAGGAAGAATAATAGAAAAAAAAGGGTAATAGATTTTTTTAAAAAACTGTGGGGCCCACGTCACCTCAGTCATCCCCTCATTCCCAGCATCTCTTCCTCCTCCTGTAGCGCGATTTTCTTCTTCAGCCAGAAGGTTTGGTCCTCTATTATTGAGATACCATTGAGCTTCATTTCTTCCTCCTAATAAGATCTTCAAACTTCAACAATTATTTCTCAAATATTTTTCTACACAACAAGAGCTCTTTAGCAATATAAATTTTATTGGAAATAAAGCAAGTTTGAAGGCTAGGGCTTGTAGCAAGTATGAATTTTAAGCATATGGGGACCATATCGTTATAGAGGTAAGTAAATACTTGCATTTAATCAGTATGCTTTGTTGAATAAGGTAGATTTTTACATTTTAAATTTGTTGAGATTGAACCCTAAATGAAAGAAGAGGATTTTAGTTTTTGGAGTAAATTCTTGGTTGAAACTTTGATAATTAGTTATGGGTAACTTAGAAATACTTGTTGAAAGTTGATTTTGTGGTTAAATTATAAGTTTGGGTGGTTTTTCTAGTTATGGAAGAATTATAGCGAATTTATAGGGTATTTTTGGAATGAGCAATTGAGACCTTGTTTGGCTAAGGAATTATTTAAATTAAAAACTATACGCGATAATAATCTTGTGTTTAAAGTTTCATGGCGATTGGATTGAATTTGAGTTACCATTAGATACTTGAGATTCTTACTCAAAAAATGGGTTTTTCTAATAGTGAAATTATGACTTATAAATTTTATTGTAGCTTTTAAAAGTGATTTAAGATTAAATAAAAAGTTTAAAATTTGTTAAATTCATGTGTGAGACTTGATTTGAAAATTCTTAACAAAATGAATGATTTAATTAAGTAAAAAGTAATTATGAGTTTGAACACTCGATATTATAATTGAGAAATTATAGTTTAAGTTGAACATTTATAAGTTAGTTAATGATTATAATAAACATAATAAAGTGGAAGAATAAGGAGAATATCATTAGAATGATAATAATATGAATAGTAGAGATATTAAGAATTTTCTAAGGAACTAGTAAGTGATGTATGGGAGTTTAGTTACTAATTGTCAATTGTTTTGTTGGTTATAATATTATTGATAAATATTCACATACATATGTAGAGTCTTCTTAGTTGTTAAGCACAGAGCTTTGCAAGAATGTTGGTACTTTTATTAGCTTTGACAAGAGGTGACACTTTCTAATTTACCTTGTATGCTTGTTAAGGTGATTATAAGTATATGTTAGTATTTTTGTTATTAAAAACATATATTATATAATTTTACTTATATAAAAAGTACACAATGGCAGTATGAATTATATTTCTACTAAACGTGTTAGTTAAATGGGCTTGAATGGTTTATATAAATGTTGATACTACATGATATTGAGTGTTGACTACAAGAATAACCATATACTATTAGATGCTGTAATGTTGAATGGTTGGATTGGATATTGAGTTGTGTTGGATTGTGCGGAGTTGTGATTTGGGAGATTTGATGCTATTGTACCACATGGTATAGCCACCACTTAGCGCCCAATGGCTGTCTTTAATATTCTCAGGGCCCTTAGTATCACCCTACCTTAACTAGGTTAAAGGTTAGCTTAAGGAACATGTAACCCATTTCCATGTTATAAGGAAAGAGAACCCATGGTCTTATGTGAGTTTTGTAACTTTTGGTCAAGTTACACCTCACCATCAGAGAGCTTAGAGTAGTCTTATCATAGATATAAATCTTGTAATATATTGTAGCCTATGGGTTTTGTTAACAATGATGAGGAGGTTATAAGGGTGGTAGTGGGAGCCATATGCTTGTCAGCGGTTATAAAGATGGTTGAGAGAGTCCTATACATACTTAATTACTCTTTGAACTACTATTGTCTATGGAAAAATGTTTATATACTCTATGTTGTATGTATTGTTACTTAGCCCGCTTAACTATCTTGTAATCATTCCATGCATACTTGTTAAATTGGAATTGTGGTTACTAGGTCTATGTGACTAAACCAGTTGTTAGTTATTATTTTTCAGGCAAGGATTACTCATGGGATACATTTAGGGAAGATACTTGGAGGGTTATGTTTGTATTTGTGCATGACTAGTTTAGTTTCTTTACTAAGTTGGGAGTGTAAATAAAGTAGGCCTAAGGTCATGAATTATAAATTATGAATTTTGATTGTGGATCCACTTTGGTGAAGACTTTAATAAATTCATGGTTCTATATTTAAATGGAATTTATTTAGGAAATTATTGAACTATGATTAATGAGATTATAGTTGTGGGAAATGATATAAGGCCTATTGATAAATTATGTTATTGGGCTTCGAGTGCCCAAGGCCTAATTATTATACTGTTGACTTATATATGATTTTGAGTAATATGTTTAATAATTTTAAACGCTAGTAGATTAACGTCTTTCTTTTTTTGCTATCATTATTCATAAAGTGTTTTGGGTTATACCATTTCTACTATGGTAGACCTTTGTAATGATTTTCTTCTTTTCCTACCAAAGTAGTATTTAATGGTTTAATAAGTTGTTTGGAATACTTAATTATGCAGTAATTAAGGAGGTTGTTATAATGACAAATCAAAATTGGTTCCAAATTATTTACACTCATTTTTATGGAGGCTTGATAGAGTGGTACTAAATGCTCAAGCATAGGACAAGAAAGCGACCAATGCCTTTTCATACCACATCAATAACATTGATTCTCAACACTTTTTAATGACCACTCTTGTCCTTTTTCTTCCCTTCATTATATTTTTTCTTTAGGTGGATATTAGGATTATAATTATTGCTTCCACCACCATGATAACAATAATTAGCACGTCCCCTGTCAAGACCACAACCACGGCCAAGATTGTGATTGCAACCGTGAGCATGGTAATTAATATTTAGAGCCCGTTTGGATGCAGCTTTTGAAAAGTCCTTTTGGTGTAGAAGGGCTTTTTCCAGAATGCCTTTTGAG
>JBAGKO010000002.1:11895004-11924289 GCA_037177275.1 Acacia concinna | reverse complement strand
TGGAGAAGTTAACTAAACTTCTTGGAGAAGTTAAGTTGCTAAGCTTCTTGAAGAAGTTAAGTGGCTAAGCTTCTTGGAGAAGTCAATTCCTTGGCTTAGATAAGAAGCTATTTGTGAGATAATGGACATCCACATAATTAATATTCATAACATGAACCAATCTATAAGAACTAGATATATTTATTTTTTCTGGAAAAAAAATATTTTTCTTTGTCCGGAAAAAAAGGATATATTTTTCTTTCTTTTTCTAATACCAATTCGAGACTATTAGATATAAAAAATAATACCAAAAGATATATTCTATCTTGCAGTTAATATAGCACCAAATTGATCTTATTCTAACCTATTTACAATATTCATCAATCCCTTTATAATTTTAAAAAGTAGAAATTAAAAAAATAGGGCTAATATAATTATTGGTCCTTTAAATTTGCTCTCATTTAAAATTTGTTCCTTAAAGTTTCAAACAAGGGATTTTTGTATTCAAGTTTCATTCTATATAAAACTTTGTTCCCTATCATTGAATAAAAATCAAGACAATTTTTTACCTTTTCAGAGACCAAAGCCTTTTGTTTAAAACTTGAGGGACCAAATTTAAAGTGAGGGTAAATTTGAGGGACCAAAGATTGTAATAACCAAAAAAAAAGTTAGGTGTTATAGAAAACGAGCAAATACTATCGTGCTCTGCACGGGGAGAAAATAATTAAAGCATAATAATAATATCAATTGTTGCACACATCTACATATCAGAGCACAATGTTTCAGCAATAGCCTATTTCAGCACCTCATGCTAAAATGTATGTTATATTTTAGCTGGTTGATTAAGTCTACTCGATCAACAATAATTAACAGTAAATGTTTACACTCAAATCTTAGACCATTTTATGAACACATTACTATCACACACTAGTTTGCATGTATCCAGTCTTACTCTAGTAGTGCTTGACAGTCTTCTGACTCTTCCTTAGAAATGGCTATGAAATCAAGAGATTGGAGCTCTTTGGCTTCCCCTTTTAATGTTTACGAGTGTGAAAAGCAAGTGCTCTTTACATATTGTACGTAATGACAACGTCTTTTCCCTCAAAGTTATAAGATACATGGATGTATTCATGTGTCTTTAAACTCAAGTTCTTTGTCAGTTGTCAAATGCTAAATGAATATATGACACAAATTCTACTTCAACACCCTATACTAATTGTATGATATTTGTTAAAAGTTAAAAAAATTAAATAAATATGTTTGAAGTAGTAAAATGAACAATTTGCTTTCCAATTGTAATGAATGTCACCGTGAGATAAGGCTTCTATGGTTCCTGATTCATGGAAGGATGATCAATTCAATACTTATCCAAAGTTTCTAAAAAATAACCAAAAAACAAGGAAAGGAAAGAAAAGAAATGTGGCGGCATTGTTGACATTGGTCATGCCATTTTCCTTATCCATGAACATCTTACATCTCTTAAAGAGTTTTAGGGTATGTGGTTAAATTTGACACTTGCTTGTCTAAGTAACAATACTGAGAATTGTTTAGCGTTATCACATAACATCCAGTCATTGCAATTTTTCTCTACTAAGATCACCACCCAGCCTACATATTACACTAATTTCAAGTTTCTCCATGTGAACTTTTATTTGGGTAACAACAACTTTGAACTTCACAAGTATTCTTATTCAAACAAGTTAACCCTACTACCATGACCTTAGACTTTCATTCATGTTGAAGCAAATATAATTTATTTACATCCTTGACTCTATGCTAAGGGTACCTATTTTTATGCCATGCAGTTTGATGTTTTGCTTGATCTTTGCTTTTGTTATATTTCCCTAAGAGCTATGACTCTCCCATTTCAGTGAAACTTCATGCTATGTTGTGTTAACACCTTCAACATAGATTGCAGACGTTCCTTTCACTAGTCAAACACCTCATTAGGCCTTAATTATCATGCAACTTTTATAGCTTGCTCATACTTTTCTACATTGCTTTATCAGACAACCTGCTACACTATTGGGGAAATGCAAGAAAATAAAAGATCAAGCCTATCCATATATAAGAGCAACTGCATGCCTACAAAATCTCATACAATATGGCATATGCCACAAACTAGGTAAGGTTCCTTTTGAACATGCACACAGACATTTAAAGGTGATAACAATGTTTGTAACTGATGTCTTTAATCATAATAAAATGTTTTCATAACTATGTAACTGTTCATTAAATTGTATTTATGTACAATAATCGACAAGTTAATTGTCATTAAATGTGATTAGGTGTGCCCAACGTTTTAATGATCCGTGACTTATATAAGGGGCATAAGACCGAGGGCTTGTGGATCAGCTCAAAGCCTTCAAGAAACTTCTCTTTCACCCTTTAGTGTTTTGTCTTGCTGAGTTCTATTATCTTCTGTAGTTCTGAGCACCCTGTTTTGCAAGAAGGGTTCATTTAATCATGAGGAGTTCCGCTTCTTATCTATCAGTAGTTGTGGAATAGCTATTAAGGATAGTGTCCTCGATGTTAGAATTGGCTATTACACAAGGGGGATGAATTGGGTGTCATATAAAAGTTTAAGCATTTTGAAAATATTTTTGCATCTTAGTAAATAATAAGTAGAAAGATACTAAACCTTAAAACAATAATCAATTAACTGAGTCAAATATGCTGGATATAAATAAGATAAGGGAAGAGAGATTGCAAGTAGAGATTTATCCTGGTTCGGTGATTGAACCATATTTTAACATGCTTTTTCATAATTAATTTGAGAAATTTAATGGATTTCTTAGGTCATTATTGCATGATTAAGCATGAATTTTGGAAAAAATAAAATAATTGAATTAAGTCAAATTAAAGATTAAATTGCTATTATTTGTTAAGTATTTATGCAAATGATTTTTTATTGGACTTTTGAATTCTACCCATTAAATAATTTTGCATTGTAGGAATATGAAGAAGAAAAGAAAAGAAAATTGTATTTCAATTTCCTTAGTCAAAACTCAACATTTTGACTAAGGAAGAATTAGGTGATTGGCTGCTCAAAATAGGGAAGCTATGGTTCTTATAAGGAAAGAAAGAAAACAGAACAAGCAACATTATCGGCGAGGATGAGATCTACAGTTTTAGCGAGAATTATGCCATAATGAAGGGAGAGAAAACAACTACAGTTTTGTCAGAAGAGGAGCTGTAGCTTTGTTTTAAAAAGAGAGAGTTTTTTAGGATAAGAGGAGAGTCTGGTTCGAGAGAGGGGGCGTGGCGTGAGGTCTGGAGAAGGAGGGTGTTTTAAACCACTGTCACCACCAACAACCACCATCATCATTGAGTTAGTCATCAGCCCACTATCATCACTGAATCACCACCCACCTTAGTTCATCACAGACCACCGTGAACCATCTGTCACCGCCAGCAACCACCATCGCAGACCCACCTTCTTCTAGCACCCTCTCTAAACCCACAGAGCCTTATCTCTTCAGACACTATCAGCACATATCATTACCACCACCATCGCCTTTTGTTTCATTTCCGTAACTTCCGTCAACTTCTCTCACTCTACCATTCAGCCGAATCAGACAACCCATTATCCTTTCTCTCTCCATTATCCTTTTCCCACTATGAACCAAAGCTACCAATAAACCCACTTTCTCTTTCATTCCAGTCAACATTTGACCTCATGGGTTACTTTATTATTAATATTGTGGCTATGTAAAAAAGATGAGTGGCTGAATTTTCCTGAGTTTTGGTGGTGAAGGAAGTGGCTAGAGCTTCAAAGTGCTACAAATGGGAGTCTATTATTTTCTACTCAGTTCATTTCATATATTCTAAATTTTTATTTATTTATTTTCTATCTGGATATATGTTTATGAGACTAATTGAATTATTGTGTTAAATTTTATTACAATGCATTTGAATTTTATATTGATTTTATTTCCTTTGGATTGACGATATTGTGCATTCTATGTGATTACTAGTGTGTATGATAGATTTAATTCAAATTTGAGTGTCGTGATTGTGCGCTCATTGAGAGGAATCAGATGCATTAAAATAATTTTCAAACACACATCAAGTGGTTTTCAACAATTTATCTAAGAAATGACTATGAATGCGATCGTAGGATTAGTCATTAATTAGGTAAATTGAACTCAATGTGATTTTACTTGAGGTTTTTTATAAGACTTGATGCAAGTTGACGCCCAAATTATTTTTAGAAGCTAGGAAAGCCACCACTTCACTACCAAGATTCATTTTATTTATTAATCCCTTTTAACCAAATTATTTCTTTATTATTTTTTGAAAAAATCCAAAAATATTATAATTAGTTTTATTTATTTATGCATTTTAATTTAGAAAAAATAAAATCAATTACAAACCCCTTTTATAACCATATTTTTAACGCTTAGATTAACTTAAGGAAGTCAAATAAAGGCTCCTTGTTAAGAGAACGATCCTGAGTTAATTGCATTATACTGCATTTTAATTTGTGATAAAATTTTGTATTTGACCCTGAGGCGACTAAGGTTGTGTCGAATCATTCGGTCAGCCACTGACCTACGTTCAATCCACTAACTTCTTATTTAATTTGGCACAAGAGAAGCATCTACAATCCCACAAGTTTAGCTGGGCACTTGTGTAGCCTTTTACAATTCTCTTCACCAAGAGACTTCTCCTTACACCCCGTAAGGATTCAGCTTTGTTGATAAGAGATTACAATCAAACTTTTATTTTAGAAGTGAATAATAAACACTGAAGTACAATGAATTGCTTTTCTCTAAAATAAATTACATATCACTGAGAAAATAGAGAAATAGAGTATGTAAGTAGGAAACAAATTCAGAGATTCGACATTTTGATGTTGTTTGCTTAAGCTCTCTTATCTTCAGTTTTGAATGCTCTCATATATATAGTTGTTGAAGCTTGATAGCCGTTGGACTCATTCCTCCTGTTGAGCATCTCATAAGGTTACCGTTGAAATAGCTGTTGAAACTTCTGATGGATTATGCTTTATGATCAATAAGTCTTAATCCATATTTAATCACCTATAACCTTCATATAAACTTGATTAGTCATGATTATGAATGAGTAGAAACAATATGGTAAAGTTTTATATGAGTTTGGAGAAGATTTATAAAATCTAAGACAGTGATTAGAACTTCAGAACACATCACTACAACATCACTCGAGTGATTCTGCAAGTGATGAAACTGCGTCACTCGAGTAATCTTCATTTATCTCTTAGAATATCACTTGAAGGCGTTGAAAGTGATCCACTTTTACACATCATTCGAGTGATATTACTGATCACTTAGAAGATCACTGAGTGATGTGAAAGTGATGGAATTGCATCACTCGAGTGATCAACCTAATAAAATCCAAATTGAGAAAATAACCCATCTTCATAAAGTTCTTTAAGCCTTCTTTCCAGTTCAAAAAGAATCACCCCAAAATTCAATGTACTCTGAGAGTTTTGATTAAAAGAGCGACTACTATTCAGAAAGAGGTTTCATACACTATCAATGACTTCTGTTACGCATATCTCTTTCATCGGACCTTATATGATTTTGATTCTTAGTTTTGGAAAACGTCCAATTAGTGTATATTCATATTCAAGAAGTTTCATCTCAATTGAATATATGTTGTAGGAGATATCTTCAAAATACCAAACCTATCTAAGATTCACATGTATAATTCCAGCATCAATTTCAAAGATACATATCTCCTTCATCTGATATGGTTTGAGCTTGATTCTTATTTTTGTGTGTCTCATTTGAAGTCTCCTTTCATATGAGATAAGTTTCATATAAATAAGATATGGGTAGTTGTAGATATAACATAGTTTCTACATCTGTTTTGGAATAACTAGCACAATTCCAACATCATTTTCAAATATTCACATCTCATTTATCCGATACCATTTGTGCTTTCTACTTCTTTCCCTATATCCCCTCTAATGTATAGTTTCTCATGAAATAGGTTTCATCTCAATTGGATTTATATTGAGAGAGAAAGCTTTAAAACACTAAAGCTATCTTGGAAAAGAATGTACAATTTTAGCATTAACTTCAACAATGCATTTCTCCTTCATCTAATGTGATATTTTCTTGAATCCAATGTCATTGTGTTCCTTTTGAAGGCTAGTTTCATATTCAACAAGTTTTACTTCAATCATATGTGTATTGTGGAAAATATGACCAAAACACTGAAGCTCTATTCTGCTGGATGAAAATAGAGTATAATAGAGATGACATCATTTGAGTGATCTGAGGTCACTCAAATTATCCAAATTCATCACTGGATGTGTCACTTGAGTGATCCATCAAGTAAAGATAGTGTAACTCTCATATGAGACATTTTTGGCTTTGATTTGACCCATTCTAACCTTCACTTGAACATATAATCCTCCAATTTCACATCTAAGAACTTGAATCTTAATTGCCCATTAAATCTTGCAAGTTTTCCTTTATTTCATCTCCTCTCCTTCTTCTTGATCATTTTCTACATATTCTTCCTTACTTTTCTTTGACAAATATATTCCATCTCTTTATTCTTCATCTTTCTTTTAACCCTTCCTCATAATCCATCTTGTCTATTTCTTCCTTTCTTTTTCCTTTGGATAATCTAATTCAATAGCTTCCTTCTTGGCTTGATTTCTTCTCCCCATATTAGATGACTTAGCTTCATTGTTCAATATCTTGTTCTACTTGACTAATCTATAAAACGTTTTACATTAAATATAGTAGTTAGTCAATGTATACAATAAATGCATAATGCAAACTTTTTGTTTAATACTTGGCATCCATATTTGACATCATCAAAACTAACCATGTATCTAATACTCGGGTATGGCTCAAATCAACTCTGTTATTTGTAGGTGCTACGGTGAACCAGACACTACAGAGGACTTGGACGATCCATTGACTTTCACCGGAAATTTAGGAGCTACCACCAACAATCTTAAGAGCTAATCTTGAGTGGCTAGGTTTGACACTAATTAGTGGTAGAGTTATCAAATAAGGAGACTACTAAACTTTGTTCTAATTTAACAATTTTATTTGATATTTTCCTCTTGTGTAGGAGTATTATATTTGGTCTCACATTTTATTTGTGCCACATTTTAGGGCTATTTTTGAGCTCTCATAATAGAGAAGTTGGCGTAAATAGGTCCCTCATCATCTTCATGGTACCATTGAGACAATAATCATTAATGATTGAGAGATAATGGACCTGTTAAACAATTACGTAAGGATCATTTTATCATTTTTGTGCTTGATCTTCTTCGCAGGTATGCATATTTTAAATCCAAAATAAAACCAAATATAGTGGTACCATATAAATGATTTATGATAATATTTGATCTGGTATGAGAAGAATAATAATATTTGAGAATCTATTCTCTTGTGCTTATTTAGAAAATAAATATTGGGGGGAAATTATTTGTTGATCAATGTGTGATAAAATTCTTTATATTTTATTCCTTACGTGAACAAACATTAATTAAGTGTGCATAACTGAAAGAACAATTCTTTCTTGAATATCAGAATGTTAGTAGCGTTAATATCAATCAAGTGCATTGACTGCTTAAATACATGAATGTTTACCTTTTAGTTTGGGTATTTATTTGTTTATTAAATACCATTATAATTAATTTTATGCACCATTAAATGAGGAAAAAAGTTGGAAATAAATATTGCAATGAGGTAGCTTTGAAACAATTAATGTTGATTAGGTCGAGCAATCAATAGTTATTGTGTGAACCAACTTGATAGTTTTATGAATTTATACTTGATAGTATTTGAGAATATGTTTTGTTTATATATCTGTGAAGACTATTTTATATAAGAGACCATTTTTTGCTTGCTATATGAGACTATATTTATTAATGATTTATTGTCGTTATTAATTGTGGGTCAATATAATTTCCTTTTGATGAATTTTTTGATATGGTGCTCAATAAAACCCTATCTATTGGTAGTTTTCATAACAATAATGTGCTCATATTATATACATAAAGAATCTGATAACTTTGGATGATTGTTGGTGACCATGCTTTTATAGGTATGGATGTCTATTCATTTTACTTGTTGGGCTATCATCATGAGAAGTTCTAATTTAATGACAAAATATTATGTTAACAATTCTAATTTGATTAAAGCATAGGGGGATTATATGGTGAGACTCTAATTAGTTAGAATTGTTGTTGGCAAATTCCTTAATATTTTGAGATATTTGGAAGTGTAGGGTTTCTTATAAATTTTAAAGTTGTAAATTGTTTCTCACCTCATTTAATAAAGCCAAATTGTGATTAATTATGTACTACCGAGAGCAAATTTTATGAATTATTAAATTTTTGTGGGGCTTGAAACAAGTATTATATAGTATGGAAATTCATTCGTTTATTCATTTAGTAGATAAATGTAATTTTCATAAAGTGAGACTATAAAATTATCTTGGTGTCAGAATATATGTGTGAATATTCTCTATGATGCAAACCATTTTTGAAGTGGCTTTACAACACAATATGGATATGCACAAATTGTTGAAAGTTTGTTGCAGTAATGGATGTTAATCCTTGTGATGTATCATATACCATAAGGAGATTGTGCGCGCGCGCGCACACACACGATCTCATAAGGAGATTCAAATATTTGAGGGTACCATAAATGTTTGTATCATGTATAGTGAATTTCCGTTTATACAGATGTTAACTGAATTTCAATTTCATTTGAGAAAATCCGCTAGTAGCTATCATTAAATATTGCTTAAGTTAGAGTTTATTACTTTGATGATAGATGCAATTGGAGGTTAAGTTGTTGAAAATCTCTTAACAAATATTTTGGAATAGAACCAACGCTTGATGTTGATGAATTGAGATTGCCAAATGGTAGTAGTAGTCATTGTAGAAAAAACAATGATGCATGTGGAAATCGTTTGAGATAAATTGTGAATAAGTGTGCTTGAGATCTGTAAAGTTATCTCAATCCATTTTATAAGGTCAAAAAGTTGACATGTGGATTCGTTAACAAAACCCTTGAAGAATTAAATTAGTCAAGGGGAATGTGATTAAAGTCGATTCAAAATTAACAGTGATGGTCAACTCAACCTTTGTGATTGTTGATTCCATGAATAAGGTTAATAAGGGTAAAAACAAGTGGTTCGTTAATTCTGCTAGCACTAAATAAATTGATAGTCCCTTCCTATGGTGTAGAAAAGTGCTAGAATGCATTTTGGTGAGGCTAATCAAAAGCTCTTAATGATTTCATAATCCCATAGGATAATGTGCATATTGCAGGTACATTTTATGAAATTACCTCTTCGAATGTAGAGTGGGGCTGCTCCTATGATGTGCTCATTGCATATACATTTTATGAAATCACTAGGCACACATGTCTGGTTGTTTTAACACGCAAAACCAATGTTAACAATGGAAATGTGGGGTATAATCTAACTCTTAATGCCTATAGTACACACCCAATATTTGTTGGTTCATAGAAGCATGCTTCATTGACATTTTTGTGTTTTAAGTGTTATCAGTCTAGATGCGATTCATAGTTTAGAGAACCACTAGATAAAATGATTATACTCATGTGTGTAACTTAGCTAATGATGTTTCCTTTGACACATGTGGGGGATTGTTGTAAATAATGTGTGTGGGTGTGTCAAAGGAAGAGTCCTATATTGTATGGGATTGCAGGGTACAAGTAATAACAAATGATCTTAGGCTAGTAAATGGATGAATAGGAGGAATAGGCTTACTCGCACGGCAATGGGCCACTAGAAACGTAGCTGAAATCCGACAATTTCCTTTCCCCTTGTGTGTGAGTTAAACATGACATTGGGCACTCTATATGAAATATCTGTATAATTAATTAATTGTTCTAAGAATAATTATGAATCTTCAATGTTTGTTATTGATGTCTTTATTCATAATAAAATGTTTTCATAACTATGTAATCTCCCATTGAATTGAATTTATGTGCACTAATTGACAAGTTAATTGTCATTAAATATGATTAAGTGTGCTCAATATTTTAATGATCCGTGGCCTATATAAGGGGCATAAGACCAAGGGCTTGTGGATTAGCGGCCTTCGAGCAACTTCTCTTTCCTCTTATGGTGTTTTGCCTTGCTAAGTTCTATTATCTTCCATAGTTTTTCTCACCCTGTTTTGCAAGAAGGGTTTGTTTAATCCTAGGGAGTGCCACTTTATATTTACTGGTAGTTACGAAATAGCTCTTAAAGATAGGGTCCTTGAGCACGACTTGAATCAACTTTGTTATTTATAGGTGTTGCGGCCAACTAGAATTGCACAACACTAGCAAACCACATGTGTATTTTTACACCTTTACCCTTTCTTTTATTATTCTTTCTTTCATCGTATACTATATTATATATATATAGGGTCAATGTGTAAAAATATACATGTGATTATTTCTAGTTTAGTAGCAAATGCTTTTTTTCTTAAATCAAAATTTGTTGGCACAGTTCTCGAAAGCAAGGCAGTCAATCTGAGTCACGTTGCTGGATGCTATCCTTAAGAGCTATTCTGCCACCACAGGTTGATTGGAAGCAGAACTCCCCAGGATAAAACAAACTCTTCCTGCAGAAACAGGGTGAACAGAACAATAAAATGTATATACAAGAAGTAATGGAAGAAGCACATAAGATGAGAGAAAGTATGCAGAAGAAGAGAGGAGAGCTTGAGAGTTTTGAGCAAGGATGCCTGAACCTCTTACAAGCATTGACTTTTATAGGCAATGAGGACTGCATCCGTTGGGCACAATTTTAAAACAACATTAAGGAACCGGTTACAAACGTTACTAATTAGCAACATACATTTTGAATGTTGGGGAGTAACAGAAAGTTTGGTTATGAATGTTGGAGGGCAAAGGATCAAAACTGAAACCATAAAACAGTAAAATAAAAACACGTCTAATTGCCCTTGTTACCGAAATCTTATGTACTCAAGTTCAAACACCTCTAAAGATTGGTTTTTTCAATAATCCTTTACCATAAAATAAATTTTACAATTTTCCAAAAAACATTTTGATCAAAAGTGCCCAGTCCATATTTAACTCGCGTGTAGGGGGAGGGGGAAATCGACAGATTTTAACTGCACTTACCCATTGGAGGCCCATCGTTGTGCACGCGAGCCCACGCTCCTCTTAATCCTTTTACAAGCCCAACATCACAAGGTATTTTATATACCATTAAACTTCCTCTTTCCCAAATAATGTGGGACTTACTTTTTCTCTTTGACACACCTCATACATTAACACCAACAAAATTAGACATGTGATTATTAAATAGGAGCAAAAGTACATATGTGGTTATAAAATAGGAGCAAAAGTCACACTCTCTATTAAAGTTGTAACATTGATAGTTAAATGTAAGTTTTTTTACTAATATTGATGACCTAAAATATTTGAATGCTAACTAAGGAGGAAACTTAAAAGAAAATAAAAATAAAAGGTTAATTCTTAGGGTGTATTGGCAAATCTACATAACGGAGGAAATCAGAATCTGGTGATGCTTGGACCTAATGTAAAGGAATTCAATCACTACACGATGGACATACTTGTATGAACAAAATTGGATGAATGATAGAGCAATTCAGTATTGGTGATGTCGGATTTTAGGAGAGATAAGAATCTGGTAGTGCTTGGACCCTAGTAATTGATGTCCATGGCTTTCTTCATGCACCCTCTTTGCTCCTTTTGTCTAGTAGAAGGAGAAGCCAACAATTTCTTGGCCTGGTTATAATATGAAAAATAAAGAGTAGTGATAATAAAGTAAATTTAGGTGACTATGTGTTGAATCGATTGTGATGAAGGTGGGATGGGGTTTGGCATATATGGTGATAGGTTGGGTGGAAAATCTGGAGGCACTTTAGGCTAAAAGTTGGGAAGGATGAAGCAAAACTGAGGGTGGTTAGTAGAATGACAAAAAAGAGAAAGCCAATTTAGAGATTCCTAGCCCCTGAAATTATAAATTAAAGCCAAGTCACCATCTAAGTCATCAATATTAGTCAAACAACTTATATTTAACCGCAAACATTTTGACTTTAATGGAGAGTGTGACTTTTGTTCCTATTTTATAACCACATGTCTAATTTTACTCTAAAAAAAAACATTTGCTGTTGAGTGCATTTGGGGAATAATCATATGTGTATTTTTGCACCTTAAGCCCTATATATATATATATATTATATCACATTATATATTGAGTAAAATTCTTGTTACCCAAATATTTTTTTTTTCATATAATATTACTTAAATTTATGAAAAAAATTGGGATGTTATAAAGAGCACTTAGCTCCGTTTGGTTAGATTGCATTGCACACCTACGATGATAATCTTTATTACATTACCATAGGTGGTCTATTTGGTTAAGCTTTTTGATGATAATATAGATTATAATGGTAAAATAGATTGCACATTTTTTTGTAATATTTATTTATAGGGGATCCTATGAATACTCATTGCAGGCTTGCAATTATAGATGAATCTCAAATTTAACCTTTGTAATATAGTAAAAAGACAACATTGCATCCTGGTCTAGGTCATGGCTTAATCCTGGTCTTGGGCCAGGACATGGCCAGGATTTCCTAGTTTATTTTTTTTAAAATATTTATATTAAATAAATTTTTCATATTTTTTAAAATAATCATTTAATAACTAATAAGGACATAATAATTACATAAATTGATCTAGAGTTTAAAATAATGTTTATTGTTATCATTTTCATCTTCATGATTATTTTGTTACAGCATATAGTTAAACTTAGTATCACAATACATGTGGTTTAACTCTAACTAAAAATGTTATACACATATTTTGAAAAGATAACTTAATAGAAGTAAGAATACACAGATAAAATGATACTTTAATTTATAAGATAAATTTTTTTTAGAAAATAATAAAACATGGGATCAAGATTAGACAAGGGTCACTAAGGCTGATCTTGGTCCCAGTCCTGGCTAGGACCAAGAAATTCTTAAGATTAAAATTTTGGGATCGGGCTAAGAGTACTGGGATTGAGATTTTTTAAACACCCTTAGTCAAAAGTAAATTGAGACTTTGGCAACTGTGGCTTTTGTTATTTTGGTAATATAGTAGTTGTAGATTTTACACTTTAAGGGCAAATTGGTAATTTGTATAAATTTATTCTAAAATAATTCATTGTACCCTATTAAAAAGCAAATCAAACGTCATCTATGTAATTCTCATTACATTGCATTCCCATTATATTGCACTGCATTGCAGGTGATAATGCAATCTAATCAAACGAGCTCTTAAGCTTATTTTTTTATTCGGTCTAGCTTGCGAGCCGATGTGTAGGCGGGCCTGTGTAGATTTCTTATTGATGGGCTAGCATTTTTCTAACCTAAGCCTGCTCCTTTTGGGAGGCTAATGGCTGGCTTAAGCCCTTTTAGCTTTAGATGTCGTGGATAGCTTCAGCTCTTCAAGCTCCTAAATTGTTAAATGTAAGTTGTCATTGTCTTTATTCAACTTGTCAAGGACACCTGATAGCTTAATAAGTTTAAGTTGTCAGTCTCTATACCCAAATAGTCAATCTCTAAAAGTGAGAGACATTATGTTAAAAGTACAATATTTCAAAGTCCCAAATTCCTCAATTGTGACTTATTTGCCCTTGTCTTAACATACTTTTTTAGGTTTTTTAAGTTTAAATGGTATTTATTCGAAAATTTTTGAGTTGGATTTTTTAAAACAAATGAGAGAAATGGGGTTAAAAGTTTTTAATTAATTTTTCTTATTTTTTATTTTATATATTCTCTTTATTAAAAATTTGTAACCGTACTTTCCCATTTTTGTAAATCACACCCATAAAATTGTTTCTTCCATTCCCTTTCCTACAAATCCCCCAAACCAAACAAACTATAGATTAATCAAATCAATTAAATTAGTTAATATAATGTGCATTTTTTTTGAAACACTCTACAATTTTATTTAATCCATATCTCTTACTTGATTATTGAGGAGTAACATTAGGGATAAATTATGGAAAAATTTTAACAAATATAAAAATAAGTCATATATTTAATACCAAGATCAACTTTCTAATTAGATCCTATATAAGAACATGGAGTATAATGTTTCTAAAATACTTATCTACAACATCATTTCCTCTCTCATTTACCTCTTCCCATCCTTTTTTCTTTTTCACTGTTAGATTAAGATCTTAATAATATAAATTTAACATCTTATAAAAATATTATTATACTTTACTTTAAATATATATATATATTTTTGATATAAGATACAAAATACATTTGAACTGTTAAAATTATTTTTGTATGTTTTTGATAAAATATACTTTTTTCGGTCCTAATTATAAGACCAAATTAACTTTTATTTTGAAGAATCTAAAAAATCTAATTATATTACTTTAAATCATTAAAATTTATTGTTTTTTTTATCAAACTATGTTGTTTGGCTTATGAACTAATATATAATATAATAGAACATAATATACTATATGATTAAGTAACTTATTTTACTTCCTTAACTTCTCCCAAAAAGTGAACTTATTCTTATAATTATGACTATAGGTAGTAATAATATTTTTATATGATGTTAAATCTAAACCGTTGAGATTTTAACCTAACAATTAAAAAAGGGAAGAAGAGGAAAAAAGATGGGAAGAGGTAAAAGAGAGAAGCCAAATCCCATCTTATCTTATTAGTTCATGAGCTAGAAATTGGTATAATGGACATATAAAAAAGGAGGAGGGTGCAAAATTACCCATGTGAATATTCCAAAAGTGCGCCTAACACCTTTTATATTTTTGAGTGCAAAAATACTCATCAACATTAAAAAATGGGGTGAAAATGCCAGCTATGTTTATTAAACCCAACAGACGTTTTGTGGGCCCTATTTAACAATTTTTTAATTACATTTTGAGGGCATAAGTGCAAAAATATCCATATACAAATTTCACAGGTGCGTCTAGCAACATTTTGTGGGCTTCACGTTAATAATTTTTTAAACATTTTTTTTTCTAATTAGGTGCAAAAATAATTGGTTAGGAGGGATGTGAAGGTGAAAAAAAAAATCCCATATACAATGTTATACGAACAAAAATGTTCCAATTTAATAATTCTTTGATTTTTAATAGGATGTAAAAATACTTCTAATTAAATGGAACAAAAATGCAAGCTCCACTAATGAGGAAAAACATTTGCTAATTTTCTGGCTTTATTAATCAAAGGAGCAAGTAGCATAAAGGTGACGACAATATAGATGGCTGGAGAGAGTTAATACTAATGTGTAAGTATGGATCTTGTTTAGAGGGAGATAGAGAGAGAAAAAGGTGTGAGGGAGAGGGGTGTAGGAAAGAGAGCGGGTGCGAGTTTTTTAGATAATTATTTAAGTAGGGCTCAAAGTATAAATTAACAAATGTTTGTCTTAATTAATATAGATGAAAATTTTGTCCCCCTTTTTAAATAATAATCACAAGTATTTTTATCCGCATAACATTATATATGGGGTATTTTTTTTACCTTCACATCCCTCCAAACCAATTATTTTTGCACCTAGTTAGAAATAAAAAAATATT
This sequence comes from Acacia concinna, assembly GCA_037177275.1. Classification (NCBI taxonomy): domain Eukaryota; kingdom Viridiplantae; phylum Streptophyta; class Magnoliopsida; order Fabales; family Fabaceae; genus Acacia; species Acacia concinna. Next base: position 11,908,731 of record JBAGKO010000002.1, on the reverse strand, counting down.
TAAAAAATCATTAAATGGGGCCCACAAAATGATGCCAGAGGCACCTGTGGAATTTGTAGATGAATATTTTTGCACTTGTGTTCTCAAAAAATTATTAAAGTGAGGGTTACAAAACGCCTGTTAGATTTAATTAACAGAGATGACATTTACTTTTAAATATTGATGAGTATTTTTACACTAAAAAATATAAAAAATATCAAATACACTTTTAAAATATTTATATGAGTAGTTTTACACCTACCCCCAATCTTTCCTTCTTCCCCAAACGTCCCCACTCCCGGACCACTTCAAAATTCCTCATTTACCCTCAGGCAATCCCTAAACTCCCTCCCTTTTCTTCTGTTTCCTTTATCTCCCTTCTCCAGTCCGTCAGCAGGACTCCGCCGCGGCGAGACGCTGACGTTTCTGCACAGCGGTGTCTTCTTCATTGCCTTTTTACTCTCAAATAGGTAACTCTTCATTCTCTCGTTTCTTCTTCTTCTTCTTCTTCTTCTTCCCCCTTCCTCTGTTTGGCCTATTGGCTGTTCGTAGTATTTGGGATTGAAACTGTAGCGGTATTCTGTCAGTAGTTATTTATTTATTTATTTTTTCATGCTAATTGGTGACCAGTTGACCATCTTTTAACATTTATTTATTGTCATTTTTCTGTTGAATGTCTGTTTAGCTCATAAAAGTTCACTCAAGTTGTGCTGCTGTTTGAGGTGATGCCTTCAATGGCTCAAGGAGGATTCAGAAACTTCAACGGCAGCCAGAAGCCTGTTGGTAAATTATCCAATGAAAATCAGAATCGTCAAACTGATTTCCCTGCCTGGTAATAGTTTCTACAAATTTGAAATTTTCAATCTTTTTCTTGTATCCAGCTGATAAATTAATCACGGTGGAATCTCCATTCAGAGCCACTTGAGCTAATTGTTTGAATGCTGTGTCACTGGTTTCTGTTGTGGTGAGTTAAACTAGGTTTAGGGCTTTACTATATTGGTTGCCTTGATTATGCAGGAGACAGAAGATTTTACAACAAAGAAAGTCTCTTCCAATTGCTTCAGGTATTGGGTCGAGATTTATTTTTTTGGTTATTACGTTCTCAATTCCTTTTTCTCATAAACTTGACATTATTCTAATTGTTACCATTTAGTTGAGAAAAGACTTGTTGAAGAGGTCCGAAAGCATGATATTTTGATAATCGTTGGAGAGACTGGAAGTGGAAAGACCACACGTAGGTTACATATTATCCTTATAAATATTGTGGTTATTTTTATTTATTATCTTTATTATATTCCTATATGTTTATTGGAATACAGAACCTAGGTAAGAAAATATATGATTAGTATGTTTCAATAATTTATATGATTTGTATTAAACTATGTAGAGATCCCCCAATTCCTGTTTGATGCTGGATTTTGTCGTGATGGAAAAGTTATTGGGATTACTCAACCTCGGCGTGTTGCTGCTGTTACTGTGGCAAAACGGGTTTCTGAGGAATGTGGTGTTGAATTGGGCCAAAAGGTTGGTTACTCTATTAGATTTGATGATGCTACCTCAAGTTCAACAAGGATTAAATACATGACAGATGGATTACTTCTGAGGTAGAGCCTTTGTATCCTTTTCCATTAGAGTAACATATTAGCCTTGATGAAAATGGCTGAGTTAAAATGATTCTCAGTCCGATGATTGTTATTCATGGCTGTCTGGAGTTTTTATAGACATAATTGAGGCAACAAGCCTGCCTCCTAACTAAGATAATTATCTAGGTTAAATCTATCTAAATCCCTTAAAGATAGACAAAATAATCAAAAAAAAAATCTAACTTGATAAAGATAATTAAAGAGATAAGACACTTATAAAACAAATAATAAAATAAATCCCCAAGAAAGATGGTGCTGAGATTCCCTTCCTTTGAGGCATGCCGTTTAACAAACCTAAAACCTGTTGTATTAAAAATACAATTTACTGAGAATGCTGATATGCCTCTCATTGTGCTTGCAGGGAAGCATTATTGGATCCATTTCTTTCTAAGTATTCTGTTATAATTGTTGATGAAGCTCATGAGAGAACTGTCCACACTGATGTCTTGATGGGCTTGCTTAAAAGTGTACAACATGCTCGTTCCAATATTGTTTCTGATGGTCAGAGACCTAACTCTGAAAATAAGAATGTAAAGAGCGGCATGTCATTGGAGAAAGAAAATGGTGGTCAGTGTGGTAATTTTCTAAGGAAGCACAATAACAGAAAGTATGCTCCCCTGAAGCTAATCATCATGTCTGCAAGTCTTGATGCTCAGGTGTTTTCTGAGTATTTTGGTGGTGCAAAAGCTGTTCATGTCCAAGGGAGACAATTTTCTGTAGATATATTTTATACTCGTCATTCGGAAGCAGATTATTTAGATGCTTCCTTGGTAACGATATTCCAGGTTATTGGTTTGCTTCGTCTACTCTCCTTAATTCTATTTTCATTACTAGAAATTGTTGGGGGTCTAGGTGCATGAATTCTTTATTTGCGATGTTCATATTTGGTGTTTAGTTACAATCTGGTCTCTGATGGGTACCTAATTGGGATGAGCAACCTACCCAAAAGCTAGTTATTGAGGTGGGAGAACCAACCTGTTTACCCTTTGAGCATTTTATACTAATCAATGTGTACCAAGTATCCATCCTCATCAGTCTCTCTTTGTGATGTATCATTCTGTTTAGTCTATTTTCTTTGTCACATCAGTCATTCAAATTAGCAGGCTTAATATTGTTCAACAACTCAAAAGAACAATAACATCAAAAAATAATTATCAAGTTATTAGGCTTTATAATGCATATATTTTAGACTCATCATAGACTCAAATGAAATTATCTGAGTTGTTGCTCAAGTTCACGGTCTACGGTTTTATAGATTCATTTGGGGGAGGGCCCTGGTGATATACTAGTATTTCTGACTGGCCAAGAAGAGATCGAATCTATTGAAAGGCTAATAAATGAGCGACTCAAGCAATTACCTGAAAGCAGCCAGAAGCTTCTAACTGTGCCTATATTTGCAGCTCTTCCGTCTGAGCATCAAATGCGAGTATTTGCACCAGCTCCATCTGGAGTTCGCAAGGTATCTTGGCAATTATCTTCACATAACAAATTCGATGCTGGTTCATTATATTTAGGGCATTTATACATGCTCGTGTTCTGCTTATTTCTGATATACAAATTTTCTTTCTAGAAGTTCTTTGGGCACTTGGTCTGTATAATCGTAATCTCTTCTGTTCTTTGTTAATTAATAGCACAATGTACTCTTACTCTTACCCTTAAGTGTACAATGTATGTGGCATTTCTGTCACTTTCAATGTGACAGCCTTTGAATCATTTTCAGCTTCTGTTTTGAGCTCTTAAAATATCCTATTTGTTTCTTCTTTACTATTGCTTTCATCATTGAATCACTTTGACTGTGTTATCTACATCATTGTTGCTAGCTGGCTAACCTACCTAAATGCTCCTCTCAGTATTTCTCCATACCAAACTGATAACTGCCATGCAATTGTTTTATATCATGGAAGAGCTACTGCAACTGTTTTCATCTTGGCCATCACCTCTAATGTTTTATTTCTTTTTATCTTTATCACTGCTCCTTTGGTGTTGTCTTCTCAGTTGATGTTATCAGTAGTAATAGGTGGATGCACGCAGTAACGCCTGCTAACTTTCTGCTTTCTAACTTGAGAGTAGCACCTATTTTATGTTAGCTATCATATATTTTAATTTTTAAATTAACTTGAGATTTTTTTTTTTCATAGAAACAATATCATATTATTTGTTCTTAGAGTATATCAGGAGTTAAATTTTTTCTTTCCTTTTCCCCCCATACCGTAGTACTTTATTTTTAACTCAGCTCTGTTGTTCTTGAAGGTAATATTGGCAACTAATATTGCTGAAACATCAGTAACAATCCCTGGAATCAAGTATGTAGTAGATCCTGGATTTGTTAAAGCACGCACTTATGACCCTAGCAAAGGAATGGAATCTTTGGTTGTTGTACCCACATCGAAGTCCCAGGCTCTGCAAAGGAGGTATGTTGCTGCATTTATGATTGAGGGCATTTGATATGGTTGACTGTTGCTGCAAGTGTTTTGTTTAGTTCAATGAATGAACATCAAACAATTTATCTCATGAGTGCTTAACTCAGGATTGCTTATTTTGTTTCATGCAAGTTCTGTTTAGTGCAGTGAACTTTTGAGTTCCAAGTAATACATGGTATTGTTTGGCACAGTATTTTGCGGTGTGAATGTAGCAGTACTGTTTCAAAAGATGCATATTCATATGTTAATTACAAAGGCAAGCTGTACCTTGAAATAAAAAAAAGCTAGAAAGACCTCCTAGATACAGACATCACATCACAAACTGATGAAAGGAACTAACCCAAATATTATTTATCTTCAAATTACATTCCCAGACAACCATTTGGCATTGTCTAAAGAAAAAGTTTTTATTTATTATTATTATTATTATTTTTTTATTTGGTGGTAAGCAGTTACGTGTTCAATTTTATTATTGCTTGTGGGTAAATTTAGAATAGCATTGTTATATAATGTGTAATATTTTCGGCTTCATCAACTTTTGACACATTCATCATATGTTGTGGCTTTTTTGGATCTCTTTTCCCAGTTACATTAGTTCTATGCAATAGTTTCTGTAAGCTAACTCAGCTCAATTAAATTGATGGGTGAAGACAATATTATTGATTGAATGGCTCAGATTGATTATTGACTTGTTGATATTAGTGGGCGTGCAGGGCGTGAAGGACCTGGAAAATGTTTTCGTCTCTACCCGGAAAGTGAATTTGAGAAGCTTGAGGACTCAACAAAGCCAGAGATCAAGCGATGTAACCTCTCCAATGTCATTTTGCAGCTTAAGGCTTTAGGTGTTGATGACATACTAGGGTTTGATTTCATTGAGAAACCATCAAGGTGAAAATCACATGAGAATATTTGTTTGCCTGCTTCCCTTTTGTATATGTGGATGGTCTTGTGCTTGCAATTTGGTTTATAAGTTTTTATTCTTTATCCTCATCATGGTAAGATTATAGGCTAAATCAGATGTGGTACAATATTGTGAAAGCCACATAGACTTTTTTGTCATTACAGTGTTACCTTTGGAAAAAATTACAATGATCAACATATGCTTTCATTTACAAAAGGATCTATTAACTCCTACTGTGGTTAGCCTTCTTGTGGATTTGTTAATATGTCATTTTATATAAATCACCACAGTTTGGTCCTTTATTTTTATTTTCTATTGCACATATAATGCCGTTTCCAGTTGAGTTGTGCATTCTTTGCCAGACCCTGATACAATTGTTTTTAGGGTTCTTTTTTGGAAAGAGGCTCCTGGATAATAGATTGGTTCCTTTAATTAGATATTAAATCTTATTTTGTTTCTGTTTTATGCTTTCTCAACTGTCATATTTTATGCTGCAGAACTGAATTAGTATTCTTGATGGATCTTCAATGATATTTGTTACTGTTATTTCTAAAGCTGGTTTACAACCTGAACCATTAGACAAAGCTCAAGTCTCTCACATGTTTGAACAGGGAAGCTATCATCAAATCATTGGAGGAGCTATTCTTGCTAGGTGCTCTAACAGATAACAGTCAACTATCTGATCCAGTTGGAATTCAAATGGCTCGGCTTCCCTTGGACCCTATTTATTCCAAAGCTCTTATTTTAGCTAGTCAGTTTAACTGCTTGGAGGAGATGTTGATAATTGTTGCCATGCTTTCTGTGGAATCCATATTTTATGCTCCTCGTGACAAGTTAGAAGAGGTATGAAGATTGGTCATGACACAACCTAATGTGTTCTGATAATTTTTGATATGATGTTTGGATGAAAGTAATGTGAACATCGCAATGAATAATGTACTGTGCTATTGATCACATAATAATATTTGAAATTGTCGTGTGGGTAGTTAAAATACATGAAATTGATTAGAGATCTTAATCTTCAATATTTCCTTACCCCACATCTAACCCCTCGCTGATATAGTTTATTATTGTGTTTAAAACACATTTGACCAGGCAAGAACTGCAATGAAGGGCTTCTCAAGTCCAGAAGGGGATCACGTGACTTTGATTAATGTGTATCGAGCATCTAAAGATTTTCTAGAAAAGAGATCAATGGGAATGGGTAATGCAAAAAGTGAGAAGGCTCTGAGAAAGTGGTGCAAGGAAAACTTTATACATAGTCGTTCTCTCAAGCATGCCCGTGACATTCACAAGTACTGTCTATGATGTTTAGGCCATATCTTCAGGGGCATTCTTTCTAAGATGCTATGGGCAATTATACATTCTCACATCATGATGTTTTCTGCAGGCAAATTTTGGGGAATGTTGAACAAATGGGTTTGCAAATTGCTTCTTGTGGATACGATATGCTTCCATTCCGCAGATGCCTTGCAGCTTCCTTTTTCCTGAATGCAGCTGTAAAGCAGCCAGAAGGAACATACAGGTATTCAATCTACCAAAACCTGTCATAAATATTATTAGGAAGGCCCTTCATAGTGCCATTGTCATTGCTTGGCTGACAAGGTCAAATTCCATTCTTGGGAATGCCTTTAAGTTTTGAAATTCTTCAACAATCACAGTTGAACTCTGCCTAAATTTATTACCGCCATCATTTTGTCATGTATTTCTCTTTGCTTTCGCTTCTTTAAAGAGACACTCTTACAGTAAGGCTAATTACATGACAGGGCCCTCGCAAGTGGTCAGGTGGTGCAGATCCACCCTTCTTCAGTACTATTTAAACAAAAACCAGAGTGCATAATTTTTAATGAACTGGTGCAAACCAATAACAAGTATATAAGGAATATAACCAGAATTGACTACCTATGGTTGACTGAGCTGGCTCCTCAATATTATGCTGTGCAGAATTAATTTCTTGGTGGTGGCACGGAACTGGTAAACTGCATAACTGTTATTTGTATATATTTCAGTTTTTTCTCACCGTTGTGGTATTACTCCGAATTTGACAATCAACAACTTTGCAGTCCCCTATCTGTGAAAATGACTGGCAATTGTAATATTTCTGTAGAGAAGAAGGCGTAATTTTATTCCTTCACTAGCAGTTGCTTTTCCAATGCTTGTGAATGGGATGGAAACCGGTGATGTCCTTGTGGAAAAGAACCATCATCATCAATGTTGTTAGTCCTTCCAATGAAGCTGTTTCTTCTTGTTTGGAAGATGGATGGAACATATGAAGCAAGCCCAAAACAGCTTTAGCTTCATTTGGAAGGATAACGTTGAAGAACCTGTTTCTATGAAAGATTGAAAGAGCAGCATATAAAGCAATGCCAAGTGAGCAGCATACAAAGAACCTCTAATACATCATCATGAGTCAGTTTTTACGTGGTGTTATTTTTTATGGAGAATTGAATAATGATCTTGTATTTTTTATAAACTAACCCTTCAAGTAAATGGCCTGAGTGTTGTACATCACCTTGAGATTTACGCCTATCATCCTTGGCATCTATATCACCCCGTGTGCTGTGCTGGATTAGTATCTACAAATCAGTGTTAAGATTATTTGAGATATTAATGTTAGGATATTATTTGGGCCCATTAATATTTAGGCCTTGTGTATATATATCCTATCATTGTACATGTTTAACTTAAGAAATTCATATTGTTTTTCCTCCAATCTTCCATGGCATTAGAGCCAATTAGATCTGTGAGTCCTTGTCACATTGCTTCCAAATCAGGCTTCAAGTATTTTATTACCTTTGTTGATGACTTTTCTAGAACCACCTAGTTATATTTAATAAAAAATCATTTAGAGTATTTGATCTTTTTCAATTATTGTGCTAAAATTAAAACTCAGTTTGGTGTTTCTGTTAAAATTATGCGAAGTGATAATGTTAAAGAATATCTTTTTACTTAGTTTTAAACCTATATACAACAACATAGAATGTTTCATTAAACTTGTTTAAATACACTAGCTTAAAATGATGTTGCAGAAAGAAAGAACTGACACTTATTAGAAGTTGTTTAGGCACTTATGTTTCAAATAACCGTTCCCAATTCCTTTTGGGCCGATGCAGTGTCTATTGCTTGTATTCTCATCAATTGCATGCCCACTCCTATTCTTAGTGAAGATTTTCTATATACAACTGTTTTCTTCTACTCTATTGTTTCCTATTGATATGAAAATCTTTGAGTGAGTCTGTTTTGTTTGGGATGCTTGTCCAACAGCCACAAAGCTTGATCCTAATTCCCTAAAATGTGTCTTTGTTGGTTATTCTAGGTTTTAGAAGGGTTATCAGTGTTATTGATCTTCGTCGTTATCTTGTGTCCATTGATGTTATTTTTCGTGAGTCTACTCCATTCTTTCCTTAGTCTACTCCGTCTTTGTCCTCAAAATTCTCTGTTATCACTATAGACTCTATTCTTATTCCTACTTCCCTATCTTAAGCTTTAGCTCACCCTAGTTGGTGTGCTGCAATGGAAGAAGAAATGATGGTCTTAGAAAAGACTAGTACCTGGAATCTGATCGATCTGTCTCTTAGACAGAAGACAATTGGTTGTAAGTGAGTGTTTGTGGTTGAAACCAAAGCTGATGGGACATTGGAGCATCTCAAGGCTCGTTAGTTGTCAAAGGGTATGTTTAAACATATAGAGTTGATTATTCAAAAACCTTTTTTCCTGATTGTTAAGTTGGCTTATATACGATTGTTTATTTCTATGGCATCGTCCTATGGCTGAGACCTACATTAGTTATATGGAAAAAAAAAATACTTTTTTAAATGGTGATCTTATTAAAGAAGTCTATATGGAGTAACCACTTGGATTTGTTGGTCAGGGGGAAAAAGGGAAGATATGTTATCTTCGAAAGTCATTATACAATTTAAAGCAGAGCCCCCATACTTGATTTGATTGGTTTAATTTTGCAATACAGACATTTGGCCTAAGCCAATGCAAATATGACCATTCTGTATTTTGCCAGTGAACTGCTCAAGGTTTGATTCTTTTGGTTGTTTATATTGACAATATTGTTATCACAGCTAGTAATGTATTGAGAATTTCATCGTTTAAGGATTTCCTTAGTTCTCACTTTCAGACGAAAGATTTGGATGCATTAAATTACTTCCTTATGATTGAGGTTATGAGAAACAAGAAGGGGATTCTTTTATCTTAAAGAAAGTATATTCTTGATTTGTTGAATGAAACTGGGAAACTTGGTGCTTCATTGAGTAGTGTTCCAATGGTTCCTAACCCTTTTTTGGATATGGATGATAGTGTACCATATGATGGACTTCTCAAGGACATAAAGAAAAGACTAAACCCAAAAAAGATTAAGCTCTTTGCATATCTTGAAAGATATTGGAGATTGGTTGGGAGTTTGAATTATCTCACGGTGACTTGTCCTGACATCACCTTTTTAGTAAGTGTTTTGAGTCAATTTATACAAGCTCTAACTATTGCTCAGTGGGAAGCCTTGGGACATATTTTACATTATTTGAAAGGTGCACCAGGCCTTGGAATTCTATATACAAATCACGGTCACACAAATATTGAGTTGTGATGCGGATCATGCTAGATTGAAGACAACAAGACGATCCACTAAAAGATATTGTGTGTTTGTAGGTGGAAATTTAGTATCTTAGCAAGAAGCATGATATGGCTTCTAAATCTAGTGCAGATGTAGAGTGTAGAGCTGTAGCTCAATCAACACTGGAGATCATGTGGATTTATCAATAAATTACTGAGGTTTAACTAACTATACAATTATCAACTAAGTTGTGGTGTGATAATAAGGCTACTCTTCATATTGCCTCTAATTTCATGTTTTATGAACATATAAAGTATATTGAGATTGATTGTCATTTTGTGCATGATATGATTAAGAGGAACTTCATTTCTATAGGGCACGTGAAGTCTAGTGACAAATTAGGAGATTTGTTGACTGAAGCCTTAACTAGAATTTGTGTTGATTATCTTTGTAATAAGTTAGGCTTAATTAACATCTATACTCTACCTTGTGGGAGAGTGTTAAGATTATTTAGGATATTATTGTTAAGATTTTATTTGGGCCCAATTGATATTTAGGGGCCTTATTCTTATGTATATATATTTTATCATTATACACGTTTAACCTAAGAAATTCATATTGTTTTTCTCTCCAATCTTACACACAGAAAAAGAGAGTGCATGAGAATTTTGTTAGTTCATAGAATGATATTAATTTTTAACCCTCTGATATACCCTAATAGTAATGATTGTGGCTTAGATAAATAGATAATGACTTTTTCTATGTTTTTTTTTGGTTGAGCTTTGTCTGTTCAAACAACAGGTTCTTATTCTTGCCTTGAGTTTCTAATTGGAAAGCAACAAATTTTTAGAATTCTCATTTTCTTTTTCCCGTGTTCTTTGTCTTTGGTTGTCTTCTTGCTTTTTTCTGCAATTGTCTCTACCTTTTGTTTCTATGTTACCACCTTATCACGATATTTTCTTCCTAACGTTGTGTTACTTTTTGTCGAACAAATTATCTGTTTCTTCGTATTTTCTCACCTCGCCGGATCCACGCTTCAAAGCTTCGTGCCCTCATTAATATCCACTGGGAACTTCATGGCCAAGTCTTTGTTACTGAGCAATTCTCCGATCACTTCCTTTTGTTTTTCCAGGATTCCCTCGATTGCTCCTTCATATCTTCTCAGGGTGCTTGGCTGTTGCAAGGCTTGTTCTGTGTTGTTGCTCCATGGCGTCCAAATCTTCCTCTTAGTTCTATCTGCATCTCACATGCCTTGGTTTGGATTTCAGTTGCTGGGTTGCCTGTTGAATATTTCACAGAACCTGTGGCTCCTTCCTTGGCTTCTATTTTTGGAACCTTTATCTAGTTTGATAGTTCAAGCCGGTTCCATGGGTTTGGCATGCGTTTCCAAGTTCAAATTGATCTTTGCCGATTGTTGCCTCCTCTTCCACCGTTCTTGACTCGTTCCGACAAGCCTCTCCAGTTGACTTTCTTCCTTGAGCATGTCGGTCGGATATGTCGGTTGTGTGGTTTTCTTCATCACTCAGTGTCATCGCGCCCTCACTACACCTGTTTCCCTCATGCATCCCTTTGCTTCATGACAAGTGTTCACGGTGCCTCATCAGCTCATATCACTATTGCATTGGGCTCTTATGTCATTCGGGGTCCATGTGGGATTGCACTCTCTTCTTCACTGGACTGGACCCTTTCATCCTTGTCGGCCCCCTCTCTTTCTCCTTCTTCTCACTTGGTTTCCCGTAAGTGCCAACATGATGAAGCTGGGCTTCCTCATCGTTCTTGTAGGCCGAAACTTTCTCCCCCTCACTTCTTCACTTCCACTTTCCATGGCCACATGTTCCACCCATGTAAACCCGAGAATCTCCACCATGAAGCTTGGTGTAGGGTGGTGCTTGTTTTCATTTCCCATCTTTACGTCACCACCCTTCATTTTGGCTTTTCTTTCTAGTCTTTTCATACATTCGCTTCTCTATTTTGTTGTTGTTGTTCTTGTTTTTTTTTTTTTTTTTTTTTCAGTTTTAGCTATGTTGACAGGATTGCAGCTTGCACAGCTGATCTCCTCCTTTCATTAGCACCCTCTTTGCACCCCCAATGATATGCGGATGATATCCTTCTCAAACACCTTTTCAATAGGTGTAGACGTCGTGCAGCAGGGGTGGATCCTTTCCTTATCCTTGCTTCTTCAAGGCGTGCTCTTTTGGCTATTTACAATAGTCAACTTCTTTTTTAAACACTTCCTGCATGTGCATCCTGTTCATATGAAGTGGGTTTTGGCATCCTACTCTTTTTGCGGCCTTGCTTTGGCGAGGCTTTTAGATAGGATTTTTTTGGTTGGGCCAGCTATCTTGTCTTCTTTTCTTTGCCCTCCACTTCACCTTGTATCTTACGTCCTTTCAAGGTTTGAGCTTCCCACCCTTCGTTTGTGGGGGCCATACCTTTTACTTGTATTTTGCTAATCTTTTGCTTAATGAACTTTGATCATTTTATTAAAAAAAGAAAAAAAAGAGGAGTGTAAATTGATGATGAAATCAATTACTCGTTTAATTAGCAGAGATTGCCTGCTCTATTTGTGTGCAGTGAAGATTGCCATTTTGGTTCTTGAGCATAATTCTTTCAATCCAAAAGGTGTGGTTAGGTGGATTATATCTGGTTCAGCTCACATAGTTCACCTTGTTTTTTTAGCCGTATGCCCCTATCCTTGCATTATGGGCATACAAATTCTTGAACATCTATATTAATATATTATATAGTTAAGGTGTAAATTTATCCTAAAAGATTTTTGGGAAAATGGCAATAAGGTCTTAAGGACCAAAGATAATGGCAAAAAAGTCCCAAGGGACTTTTAGGAAATTATATTTACAAGTGAAAAGATCTGCATACCCCTATCATTTCAACACATGCATGTCAAAGGTGAGAGAAATTCAAAAATCGTGCGGGTGCTATTCACTCAACATGAAAAATTTTAACAACTTACCAGGTTGTGATGACAATTTCGTAAGCACCTTTTGACAATTTCTCAAGCCGAGGTACTGTTCACTCTGCCATAGAAATTTTAACAACTTATTGGGCATGACAACAACTTCTTAAGCACGTTTTGACAACTTCTCAAGCCGAGAACTGTTCACTCCGCCATAGAAATTAACAACTTATCAGGCCGGGATGACAATTTCATAAGCACATTTTGACAACTTGTAATGCATGTTATGAAAAATCCACTTTAACATGCATTACAAGTTGTCAAAATGTGCTTACGAAGTTGTCATCACGGCCTGATAAGTTGTTAAAATTTTTATGGGGGAGTGAACAATACCCAACCTGAGAAATTGTCAAAACATGCTTACGAAATTGTCATTATGACTTGATAAGTTGTTAAAATTTCTATGGCGGAGTGAACAGTACTCCTACCTGAGAAGTTGTCAAAACGTGCTTATGAAATTGTCATCATGCCTGATAAGTTGTTAAAATTTCTATGGCAAAATGAATAGTACCCCCCGTATGAGATGTTGTCAAAACATGCTTATAAAGTTGTCATCACGGCATGATAAGTTGTTAAAATTTTTTAGGTTGAGTGAATAGTACTCACGTGATTTTTGAATTTCTCTTTCCTCTGACATCATGTGTTGAAAGGACAGGGGTATGTAGATCTTTTTACTTGTAAACATAATATCCCAAAAGTCGCTTGGGAGTTTTTGGTGAGAATTTAAATTGGTGGGACTTTTTTGCCATTATCTTTAGTCCTTGGGACCCTATTGCCATTTTCCCAAGATTTTTTTAGATTCAATGTTATCCTAGAGTTTTCAAAGCATAACAATGTCGCCCTGTATTGTTAAAAAAAAAACTAATGTTAACTATTAAAAAATTGATATTAACTGTCATGCTTTTAACGATAAGGGTAACATTGCTCCATTTTAATATTTTTGGGGTAGTACTACACCCAAAGGAACTTTTGGGACAACATTACTTATCAACTAAAATTTTTAGGGCAAATGTGCACCTTAACTCTAAATTATATGAAATTTACAGAAGTAGTATTATTTGTATGGATTGTTTCGTTGCTAGAAAACACTTCTTACTTTAAAATCTATGAAAAGCAAATTGCCTACTCTCCTTTATAATTTAACTCCATCAATCCTTCAAATGAAACGAAAACTGTTAGATCTACTTCGCATTCGATTTCATGGCAGACTAGGGAAACATTTGGGAACGTATGTTGACAATCAAAAAGG
>JBAGKO010000002.1:11859098-11882740 GCA_037177275.1 Acacia concinna | reverse complement strand
TTTTTCGCAAAAGACTTTTTCGCTGAAAGGTATTTTCTTCTTCTATCCAAACAAGTTATAAGTCTCATTGCTATTTCCTCCACTAAAGGCAGAGTGAACTCCAATCAGGACAAGGAGCTTTTTAGTCAATTAATAGCGTCCACCAAAAGTTTACAATCTGATTCCACGTGGATTTTCCCCAGCTCTAATTCGAGTAGAGCAGATGCTTCACTAAAGAAAGGTGATACCGCCACACCCCGTTTTGCACTCATATTTATCACTTGACCTGCATCATCTCGCAAAATAAAGCCAAAACCACCTAGATTACCATTAGCTGAAGAAGCCCCATTAACATTTAATTTTAATTCCCCCATTGGAGGAGGCCTCCGCCATTTAGGTTGCAAGCTGTTAGTCCTCAGCTCCTCTTGGTTAGTCTGAGACCACCCTTTTGCTGTCCATAAGTCTGTCACAGCAGAGGTGGCTGAACTAATCACCGCAAGAAAAGTCAGGAGCTTTATGCTCATACAATTCACAGCAACGACTCTTCCAAATATACCATAATAAGTAAGCAACCTGAGCTTTACCAAAATCATATTCTAATTTTAATTCATTCATTATCCTCATAAACCAATTCTCAAAAGAAGGAAACAAAAATTGTGCGTACATGACCCCTCAATCTTTGAACATTCACAAGGAAAAAAAACAATTTTGAGCTATGTCCACGGTTATGAACAAAACCATTAATAAAAGAGTTTACGTGTATAAATGTGAGAATTTAAAGCGAATCATTGTAAAATTTTGAAGTTTAAGAAGACTATCTATATATAATATAAAGTACAGGAAAGTTAGGTATAAGTGCACTAATTTATATGTTTGATTACACAAATCATAAATCACAATTTCACTTATTGTTTAAGAAAATTGATGAAAAATCTCTATTTAAAAATTTTATTAACAAAAATTACTTGAATTGGAATATTGCCGTTACTTTTGTTATATGCATTCATATTCTCCTATCTAAAGTACATGTTAACTTGCGATTTTATTAATAAAGCGTTTTTAACGGGGTTTGGAGCCCTTTATTTATTTATTTATTGGTTGAGTTTTGGAACCCTTTTCCAATTTAAGAACCGCTTGATAAAACTTAACAGTTTTCGAAAATTTGCACCATTTCAAGTTTTTATTAATATTTTTACTCATTCCAAAAACTTCTATGCACCATATGCCTCTAAAGAAAAATTTTATAGGTAAAATTGCACATTAACTCTTAAATAATTCTAATTGGAACGTTGTTATATATTAAATACACTCAACTCTTTCAATGAAAATTTCAACTTTAGTTCATTACATTACGAGATAGGAAAAATGACCATTTTTACTCTGGAAGTAACTATCTAAAAGTACTGGATATCCGAAAGTTTTTTTAGGGCCATTTTTAGCATTGGGTATCTGGAAGTTTTTCAATGACCATTTTTGCCCCGGCAAATTTACAATGGCAGTTATTTAATGTCAAGTTTGAGCGTTAATGACACCATAAGCTGAAACATTTTGAGATATTTTTATTGTCTTTGTGATTTAAACACAATTAGAGAGGAAGAGAAAATGATTTTAGGGAATATTGTTTTAATATTAGGGATAAACATTTATATCGTGAGTTAATAAAGAAAAAAAAATTTAAAGATTCGACAAATCATGACGGTTAAACTATATGCGATATAGATCTAAATTTTGCTTTGGAGGATGTGATAGTGGAACCATATGTGATATGAATCATGACAGTGAAACTTTTCAGCTCTTTGTGTCATTTAACAGTCAAACTTGACATTGACTAACTGCTAGAGTAAATTTGTCAGAGCAGACACGGTTCTCGAAAAACTTCCCGATATTCAACACTTCTAGGTGGTTACTTTCATGAAATTTTTTTGAATACCCAATACTCTTAAGTGATTATTTTCGAGATAAAAATGTCCTAACAACACTTCTAAAAATCCAACGCTCTCGAATGGTTGTTTCTAAAACAAAAAAAATGGTAATTTTCCATATAAGATGTTATGGCTGAATACAAGCCGATCAGTTTTTTTAACTCATAAGATGTTTGATAATAATTAATATGGTACAATATAATAAACTAATTTGAAAAGAGAAGTAGATGAAGCTAAGGGTTGCGATGCTAATAATAGAACCAAAAAGTTGCACATATTCCGGTGTGGGACTTCTTTCAAGGCCTCACGACCCTTAAATCAGGGGCTGCGCCGCTTACTTTCTTTCTTTTGTCACTTTATGTTCTTTTTCTTTCACAAGTATTTTTTCTTATTTCTTTCTTCGTCACTACCCTCATCTTAACCACTACCAATATTATTAAATTCAAAGTACAACACTATATATATTATATTATATTTCTTTTAATAATCAATAAGTGGACATATATGTAAATGTATACATTCATATTAAAATATTATATGATTCCCATCCTCACGTGATATTACCTCAAAATAAGCGACCATGTTCTTCTTTTCTTAAAAGTTACTACCACCATGCCCACTATTATCTCCATATCACTCATGCATGCATATAATCTATGTTAAATTCCTATTCATGCTCTTTTTTAGATGTTAATAGCAGGGGATTATGTTATCACCAAAAATTGAAAGGAAAAAAAAAATAGAACATGTAGAATACAATTGTATATAATTTATATAAAAAAAAACGGTTGAGTATTCTCTTATACCTGTGGGTGGAAAAAATATTGAGAAAGGCTATTTTGAATTTGCTAGAGTACAATGCTAGTTTCTGATTTGGCAGTACATGATATCAAATGAATATATTAAAAAATTATATTAGACTAATCATGCTATTATCAGACCATGCAACTTTTAATTAATTACATATTCTAATGGATTATTGATCATATCTTAATTAAAGAATTGAAGCGGTGCTTGCAATTTGTTGCTGTGAGATGCCTAACTCATCACTTGATAAGTTGTTCATGTGGGGTTAATTTGTTTGTTACTGGATCTTTTTGATCTTATGGTGATGATTAAGGAAGCGGTTAGCATGTATTAAATATTAATCATCTGTGGTTTTGAAAGTGTTAACTTTGATTAATTAGGTCACATGATTTGTCACCCTCTCTTGCATTAGATATCTTCACAGTACCTTTAACAAAATTTCAATGACTTTAATTTGCTTTAATTAGCTGTAAGATAAAGGCCGAAAGTAGAATCAACCATTAATTATTTTTTAAATTTTTAATTGAATGAGTCTTTTAAAGAGGAAACACAAACTAATCAACTCAGCTGCGTCTCTGTTCACATTATCGATTACATTATTCCCTCTACTCTTATATACAAGTTTTTTAAGGGTGGCCTTGCCAATATGCGAACACGTCTCAGAGAGATAATAAGGTCTTCATATCCACGGTGAAATTTGAATTTAAAATTTTATGGCTTTTTTTTAATAAAAATTTGTATGGGTTTCAAGTAAGCTCTTTATCAACTGAATCAATATTTATGGGCTAATTTAATTATCTATGTTTCTTATATGAAAGACAAGATGGACTATATTAAGGAATAATTATTATGTTTGAAACTCTGATCCGGCCGTATATTAGTGCCCTGATGCAACTCGATTAATTAATTATATGTTAAGTTGTTACTTTAATTAATTCATAGGTTCTAAAAATTTTCGCCTTTTTACTTCCTTATGATTTAATAATGAAATAGCTATTTTTCATCATAATAAAATTTTGATGGGTTGAGCAAAGATGAAATAGCCCCAAATAATTTAAATATGGTTATTTGAATCAAATTTTGTAAGCTTTTAAAAGTGTATTCAGAAAAATAACTTAATAAGTCCTCAAATTTGAACAATTATTTGGATTCTCATTCACTGATCATCACATTAAGGAGCATGATGTACTGCTCATTGTTGTGATAAGATCTAAAACATTAAAATCTAATATGAATGGTTCAAATTTAAAATTTTTAATATAATATTCCTTTAAGAAAGCGGTAAATTCATTTTTAGAAGGGATAGTTATAAAATCATATTTATTCTAAATTTTACATATATTAAAATAAAACTTATTAGAAATATAAATTTAAAGTAAATTAAATATAAAATATCCAAAATAAATCTACAAAGTTTAGATTTGTGATGAGCACACTATGCTCATAAAAAATACGGCCACGGAATGTCCTCACCAATATAATGTTGCATATGCTTCAAATGATTATGTGCTATACACAATTAAGTTGTTAAACTCACAAATTTGTTTAAATTCGTAACAATACTGTAAACCCGTATTGTGAACTCAAATTATAATTTTATAAATAATTAAATTATAAAAAAATAACAAAAATTTGATTTAAATATAGGGAAAATTCTTAAAAAAATATTTTTTAAATCAGCAAAAGATAAATAAGGGACACGAATATCTGAAATCCCAAGTCAGAGTTCATGAAGGAATATGGGATTATGAAATGTTTGCAAAAGACCATTATGCCCCCTGTGTTAAGTGTTAGTTTCTCTCTCCTCCTTCCTCTTCTCTCTCTTTCTTCTTCCTCTTCTCACATTCTCTCATCGTCACCCTCCATCGCCTTCTCCTATGTTCTCTTATCAACGAATAACCCACCATGTGAACATGGAGATGGAGATCGTGGTGGCTTAGCTGTTTGTGGATGACGTGGTGTCCAGTCTCCTTCGGTTTCCTTCTTTGCTTCACCAAAAATGGCAGCCAAATCCCAAGTGAAAGTGTCACCCTCTTCTTTAAAACTGGCGCTCTGGAGTAAGGTGATGGTGGTGGTGGTGGCAATTCGATGGAGGGAGTGACGACGGAGGAAGACGCTAAATCGATGGCGTTGTGCTCTCGCCTCTGCTCTTCTTCTATTTTTTCTCCAAAATATAATGTCGGGCTCCTTCCTACCTCCAAGTTGTCAGCTAGATCGTCCCTTCACTTACCTAGGACTGATATGAGAAAGGATGCTTCAAGAGATTCATTAGACAAGAGCACAATAATTTCTATACATCCATGGCAAAGAGAACAACTTTGCTCAGCTGTCATTCTTCTTCTATATTACTGTACATTATTCAGTAATCATTTTTTCTTCGATAACAACATGAAATTCAGAATTAATAACATCAATATTCTATTTCACGGCATCAGTATCATAGTTCACAGCATCAATTTATAAAACAACTTCTATAAATCTATTTATAAGACAAGTTATAAAACAACTTCTATAAATCTATTTATAAGACAAGTTCTATGGGGTACATTATATTTTTAACGACATGAAATTAGGAATTAATAATATTAATATCCTAATTTATATCATCATTTAAAAAAACAACTTCTGATAATCTTTTTGTAAGACAAATTATTCCAAGGGTTACACTATATTTTTAACAACGTGAAATTATTAATTAACAATATCAGTATCATTTTTTTTCTTATCAACCATTAATTAAGGGCAATTTAATTTTTTTCAAACATTTCAAAAATCCCAAATTATTGCTAACATTTTGACATGGGATTTTCACATTTACCACACTAAATCGTCTTTTCAAGATTTCCCTGATATTTTCTTGAAATTTTCTCTTAAATATATTTTATATTGAAGTAATTGAAATTATTAAATCTATCAACATCCTTAATTTATCATACTGAATAAATAAATTTCTATAAAATTCATTTATAAAAAAATTTTAATTATTACCACGTGTTAAGGCGAGTTAACAAGATTTTGTAAGTTAGAAAAAAAAACTATAAATTTTTAGAAATTTAATTGATGAGTTTCATCATCACAACAACAACAGTTATACATATAACTCAAAATTTAATAAAGATTAGTGAAAGTAAGCATTGAATTTATACATACCTACACGTGTGTGTGTGTGAATATATATCATACGAGCATTAAGAATCGTGCACATTTTTAAAGTGGGAGCTCTCTTAGGTCTGATCCAGCTCATTTACATATAAAATGCAAAAATTCCATAGGATCTATCAACAAGCTGCTCCTAATAGCTAATTAATCTCTCATTTCGATGAATAACTTGTTGGGTTTAAAGTTTAAACTATAACGAATATACTGCTGTAAAAAAAGTTCTATAAAGGGGAAACAAAACAAAAAACAAGAGAGGAAGAGGAAAAAAATATTATATAAATACAAACACCAGCAGATCCGTCGACATGTGTACTCTAATTAGTGTATAAGCATATATGGAGAAAATAATTTATAATTAAGATTAGTTTATAGTGCATATATTTAAAGTAACTAAAACTGAGCCCCCCATATGCATAGTACGCGTGGTGGGTTTTTGCAGTACGTACAGTACAAGCTTCTGAAATCGGCAATCTTCACCACCATCATCATCATCTTCTTCTTCTTTTTTCTTTCTTCTCTCTCTTTTAATGAATATCATGAAACTGTAAACCCTAATATGTGTGTGTTTGTGTGTGTGCAGTAGACACTGAAACCTACACGAACTTGTAAGTTGCAGAACACGACCCCACCAAGACTTCATGTTTTCTTGATCTGATTATTAATTCCATTAGCGAGAGGAAGATGAAAGCTATTTTAGTTTATAAAAAAATAGATATATGTTTAATTAGTTAATTTTTTAATATATATATTATTAATTTTTTAGTTTACACACACACACACACATGATTCTGATGAATAATGTTATAGAGTAGGTTTGAAGCAAGAGTGTGCTCGTAAATTACAAATATATATGGAAGCTGAGCCACCCCACATGATTGGATTATTGGCATGTTTACCCGTAATATATGCTGACATTTCCCCATTTTAACACAAACCCATGCCTTATTTGTTTTCCATATCTATAATAATAATAATAATAATAATAATAATAATAATAATAATGCTGAATCAAGATTTACATGGACCCTTTTACCAACTATTTTCACATACTACTACTTAGGATTTTAATTAATTATTACCAGAGTCAAACTCTTGACTATCAAATAGCTTAAGCTATATTCATAGAAAAACAACCCTAATATGTTGTTTCTAAATTTTAATATGGTATCAAGAGTCTTTCAATTTGAGACACAATAAAATAAAAGAAATGAAAAAAAAAAGAATATTGTAGACCGGAGGGCTTTGAAATTAAAAAAGAAGTATAAGTCACTTGATTAAAAGAATAAAGAATATAAATATATCATGTGAAAACTGGGTCTTATCAAATAGTTTAAACTTTTATGAAGGAAAGACAACCCCTAATATATATTTTTTTTTAAAAGGCAACCCTAACATATAAATTTGTCAAAAATTCCAATATTGACTTGCAAATTTAAAATATACCACATTAATTAGGGGCATTACAATATAGTAACTGTGTATTAATTTGAAACACCATTTACTGAAATCTGATACTGATATATACATAAACGAACATATTATGTGCATGTGTGTATGCACATAATACATAATCATTAAATGTATATGTAATTATAAGATTAGAGTGAAAATGAGGAACGTAATTACTTGACAAAGAGAATCCAAAGATGGGTGTTTTGTGTACATTTTTTGAAAGTTGTGAGGCAGATAAGGGTCTCTCTAAAATATCTAATCATTCCAAGTGACCCCAATGAGGCAAATTATTATGCAAGCATAAAAAAAAAAAAAAACAGAGTGCGGCACCAAATATTAAACAATACTGTGCTTTTATGATCTCTTAGACTTTTGGTCACACAACGTTGTTGCAAGAACCACAGATATAAATAACAATTATATATATATACCTGGATTCTCATATTGTCTTGGAAGAAGAGAACACAGCACAGCAAAGAAAGAAAGAAAGAAAAGAGCTCTGAGAGAGGGATAGAGTAGTAGGTGCTGCTGAAAGAAGAAAAATAAAGAAAAGCTTACTGAAGCAGAAATGTAGCAGCTTGCCTCAGAGTATACAGAGGGATTTGATTATATATATATATATAGCGAGAGAGATATACATACACACACACACACACACATTAACACCATCTGGCAAATCCTATATTATTGTAATCCTTTCGTACAGATAGAGAGAAGCATCTTTGGTGTGGGGTGGTGGTGCTTCTGCAGATTTTCCGATCTCTAGGTGTTCGTCTTTTTGCCTAGTTTATTCTCTTACTGTAATGCTGCTTCTTTTTTTTCGGTGTTTTTTTTTTTTTCTAAGGAGCTTTAATGTGCTGAGTTTGAGTTCAAAGGAAGAAAGCTAACAACACAGTGTCACAGAAGTAGAGGGAAGGAAGTGCAAAACCCAATGACTCAAACCCAAGAAGAAAGGTTTGGAATTTGAGGCAAATGTTTCAATGCCCAGCTCGAGGCAATCCTTCTGTATCTCTTCTCCTTCCTCCTTCTCTTCTTCTTCTTTGTTCTGTATCATTCTCTTTCATTCCATTTTTCTCTATGGTTTAGCATTCTCTGCAAATCATGAAGCATCTGTTCTCTTCTCTTGGCTTCATAGCTCTTCTTCATCACCACCTCCATCTTTCTCCAACTGGAACATTCTTGACGCCAACCCATGCAATTGGACCTTCTTAACATGTTCCCCACAAGATTTTGTCACTGAAATCAATATACAATCCATCCCTCTAGAGCTTCCTCTGCCTTCCAATCTCTCTTCATTTCTCCATCTTCAAAAGCTTGTTATTTCTGATGCCAATCTTACTGGAACCATCCCTATTAATATTGGTGACTGCTCTGCCCTCACTCTCATTGACCTTAACTCCAACAGTCTTGTTGGGTCTATCCCTTCAAGCATAGGTAAGCTTCAAAACTTGGAGAGCTTGTCTCTGAACACAAACCAGCTCACAGGGAAAATCCCAGTTGAGATAGGCAACTGCATTAACCTTAAAAGTATCATCCTTTTTGACAACCAGCTAAGTGGTGTTATTCCAGCTGAGATAGGAAAGTTGTCAAAGCTTGAGATTCTTAGAGCAGGAGGTAACAAAGATTTAGTTGGGAAAATCCCTGACGAGATTGGAGAATGCAGCAATTTGATTGAGCTGGGGCTCGCTGATACTGGTTTATCAGGCTCATTGCCAGCTTCATTGGGAAAACTGAGCAAGCTTCAGACTTTGTCCATCTACACTACAATGCTATCTGAGGAGATTCCAGCTGAGCTAGGTAATTGCTCTGAACTTGTTGATTTATTCCTATATGAGAATAGTCTATCAGGTTCTATTCCACCTGAGCTGGGCAAGCTTCAAAAGCTGGAGCAATTGTTTTTATGGCAGAATAATCTTGTGGGAGCTATCCCCGAAGAGATTGGAAACTGTACAAGCTTGAAAAGAATTGATCTCTCTTTGAATTCTCTATCTGGCACTATCCCTTTATCTTTTGGGGGTCTGTTGGAACTTGAGGAGTTTATGATAAGTGATAATAATGTGTCTGGGTCAATACCTCCAAGTCTAGCAAATGCATTATTTCTGCAAGAGCTGCAAGTTGACACAAACCAACTCTCAGGTTTGATTCCCCCAGAGCTTGGAAGGTTATCAAAGCTCACAGTTTTCTTTGCTTGGCAAAACCAACTTGAAGGAAGTATTCCTTCTACTCTGGCAAATTGTAGTAACCTACAAGCACTAGATTTGTCTCACAATGAACTTACTGGTAGCATTCCTCCTGGCCTATTTCAACTTCAAAACCTTTCAAAATTGCTCTTGATTTCTAATGACATTTCTGGTTCAATCCCATCAGAAATAGGCAGTTGTGGTTCTCTTATAAGACTGAGGCTTGGGAAGAATAGAATTACTGGTGGGATCCCTAAGTCAATAGGGAGCCTTAAAAACCTGAACTTTTTAGACCTCAATGAGAATCACCTTTCTGGGCAGGTCCCAGATGAGATTGGAAACTGCACAGAACTGCAAATGATAGACTTCAGCAGCAACAATTTAGAAGGTCCATTGCCTAATTCCCTGTCATCACTATATTTGCTCCAAGTATTTGATGGATCTTCTAACAGATTTTCAGGTCACATACCAGAAAGCTTGGGCCGTCTTGTTTCACTAAATAAACTAATCCTGGGCAGAAACTTGTTTTCCGGAACCATTCCTGCATCATTGGGCCAATGTTCAAGTCTCCAAATGCTTGATCTTAGTGGCAATGAACTCACAGGAAGTATTCCAGCAGATCTGGGTCATATAGAGAATCTTGAAATTGCTCTTAACCTTAGTTTTAATTCTCTAAATGGCCCAATTCCAGATCAGGTCTCTGCCCTTACCAAGCTTTCTATACTAGACCTTTCTCATAACCTGTTAGAGGGAGGTTTAAACTCACTTGCAGGGCTAGATAATCTTGTCTCTCTCAATATTTCCTACAACAATTTCACAGGTTATCTACCAGATAATAAGCTTTTTAGGCAATTATCTCCAAAGGACCTAACTGGTAATCAAGGGCTTTGCTCTTCTGGTCAAGACTCATGCTTTGTGAGCGCTTCAAGCATGACACTGAATGGAAGTGAGGCAAGGAAGTCGCGAAGGATTAAGCTAGCTATTGGTTTGCTAATAGTCTTAACAGTACTTCTGACAATAATGGGGATAATTGCAGTGATAAAGGCAAGAAGAACCATGAGAGATGATGATTCCGAGCTAGGGGACTCATGGCCATGGCAATTCATTCCATTCCAGAAGCTAAACTTTTCAGTGGAGCAGGTGTTAAGAAGCCTAGTAGAAGGAAATATAATTGGAAAAGGATGTTCTGGTGTTGTTTACCGCGCTGAAGTGGACGATGGTGAAGTCATAGCTGTGAAGAAATTGTGGCCTACAACAGTAGAAGTAGGAGAAGGATTCAAGGATGATAAAAGCGGAATCCGCGACTCATTCTCAACTGAGGTAAAAACCCTTGGCTCGATCCGTCATAAGAACATTGTTAGATTCTTGGGATGTTGCTGGAATAAAAACACAAGATTGCTGATATATGATTATATGGCAAATGGAAGTCTAAGTAGCCTACTTCATGAGAGGACAGGGAATTGTCTGGAATGGGAACTCAGGTACCAAATCCTGTTAGGAGCTGCAGAAGGCCTTGCATATTTGCACCATGACTGTGTGCCTCCTATAGTACATAGAGACATCAAAGCGAATAACATCCTCATTGGCATTGAGTTTGAGCCTTATATTGCAGATTTTGGCTTGGCTAAGCTAGTTGATGATGGTGGCTTTGGTAGGTCCTCCAATACAGTTGCGGGTTCATATGGATACATTGCTCCAGGTTAGTTCCTCTTCCACACTTTTCACCAAATTCTATTCCTGGTTTTCTGCAGAATGAAAAGCAGGCTTGTTTCAATTAAATTCAACTTCTTTGGATATTGAAAACACAAGTAGTGTATGATCATAGACAAAATCTTAGTTAAATTGCTTTATCCTGCTATTTCTTTCAGAAATGCTAACTAGTTTCTTGGTTACTGAAATTACAAGCATAAATGCCATGCATACTCTGACTAATCTACTTGATACCGTGTTACCTTAAATTTCCTTGTGAAACCAAAATATAAGATGTCAGAGTTTAAAATAGTGAAGTTTAGTGTAATTATTGAAAGTTTTTACAGAAAGAATGCAAATGATGTTTTATAATAGTTTCTTGAATCACACTGAGCTCGCTAGATACCAATTAGTACACAGTAAACATCCTAGATGCCTCAAGATTCAAGATATCAGTATTTAGATGACAAATGTAGACAGAAGGTTAGTGGTTACACTCTATATGATTCATCTAGCAACTTGATATTGAATTTTCACATGATTACAGAATATGGCTACATGATGAAGATCACAGAGAAGAGTGATGTTTATAGCTACGGTGTAGTTATGTTGGAAGTCTTGACAGGCAAGCAACCAATAGATCCAACTATACCAGAGGGCCAACATGTGGTTGATTGGGTGAGACAGAAAAGAAGGGTTGAAGTGCTTGACCTGAGCTTACTATCAAGACCAGAATCAGAAATAGAGGAAATGATGCAGGCACTGGGCATAGCCTTGTTGTGTGTAAACTCATCCCCAGATGAGAGACCAACAATGAAAGATGTTGCAGCAATGTTAAAGGAGATCAAACAAGAAAGAGAGGAATATGCAAAAGTTGATGCACTTTTAAAAGGATCTCCTGCAGCAAATGATGTCAAAGCAGGAGCAGCAACATCTTCATCATTGCCAGCAATGCAGAATTTGTACCGGGAAGTCGATTATAATAATACGATCTTCTCTGTATCTTCATTGCTTCATTCGTCTTCTTCTTCCAGTGACAAAGTGGGTTTGAAGTGATGATCAATTGCATATAATAATCATAGTTGGAAAAGAAAAATGGAAGCTTAGATTGTGTTCTTATCAGTTTCTTTCTCTCAGTGTTTGTTATTCTCTGTCATGGTTCTTCAATTATATATATGTAAAGTTTAAGAGCTTGTTATAGCAGAAATGAAAGCTACAAACCAGATCCAGGAATTATAGATGTGGCTTTTGGAGTATTATTGATCTGTATGAAGAAGAGCTTGTACTTACTGATCTCCAAGCTTGGATTCAGAACATGTCATCACAAGAATAAAAATTTAGCCAAATTAGAGCTATCTTTTCATTTCTGTTTGGCACAACTATTCTTTATTTTAACCTTTTAACTTTTGATTTTTTTGAAAGTGTTGGAGTTTGGAGTACTTTTTTATTTGAAAGAGCAAAGGTGTTCATACAATCATACTGATATATTCCTCATCCAAACCCAACTTTATATTTAATTGCCAGATGTAAATTTGATTATTTGCTTATGGTCCAAAATTTGGGATAATTTTATATAATTTAGTCTAGATATATAATTCATTGGAAAAATTGTAATGAGATTCTAAATAAGGGACTTTATATTAAAGAGGTCCCATGAAAACGTATAATTACAGTAAAGTCTTCATTAACAACCCCATGAGCTACGACGGAGTTGTTATTAACAACCTTATGAGCTGCATTAACAACTTTACGGAACTTTATTGCAAATACATGATTTCACGGGACCTTTTTGACGTAAAGTCCCTTATTTGGGACCTCAATGCAATTTTCCCTAATTCATTTCATTTAGGTAAAATTTGACTTAATTTTTCAAAAACTATATATTTTAATGATAGATATAAATTTGGGTCAAATTTGAGCTTTTCCTATGCTTAGAGCCTAGGTTTTGAAACTTGCATTGGATAGGCCAATCTAGCCAGAAAATCACCAAATCACCAAGAAAACTGGTTCAACCTGGGACTCAAACCTCTTTGCCTATTTTTTTCTAAAAAAAAAAATCAATTTTTTAATATTTTTCTTTATATATATTAATAACTTTGAAATCTCCACCTCCTCGCTAGTATAATCTTGGGTTAGCTATAGTTTGACTCTAGTCTAATTGATTGACCATTAACCCAGTACCTTAACCAATTTAATTACCAATATGAATTTCAGAACTTTTCATAGAGCTTCACAGTTCCTTTAGCAACCCATGCCCCCTCTTTTATTTTTTCGGTAACTAACCCATGCCCCCTCATAAAAGGGATTATGCGTTCTAACACTCCATGTTGCCAATAGATAGTGGGGGCATGTGTAATGGGCGCGTGAGTCCTCTCTCTTTTGTGGGAAATGGGGTTTACATTGTAAAAATAATTAAAAAGAGAGAGATCCTAATATCCTACCAAATTAATTGAAAAATTGCATTGGCACGCAATTAGTTTCATATAATATTTCTTTAAAAAGAGAGAGAGGAAAAAAAAACAAGAACAAGCGAGGGGGGACATTTCTATAATAAACATGTCAATTCTACAATTCTACTTCTACTTCTACTTCCATCAAAAGCTCTTCCATGAACCAAATAAGGCATAACGGTTTTGATCAGGGTAGCAAGTGAAAGTGAAATTATCCAAATTCTGACTCCCAAAGGAAAAAAATGGGGGAAAAAGTGAAAAATAAGGAAAGTAGATTTTGACACCTTTTTCAATTTTTGGAATAACAATTAGTTAGGTTGGAAGTAGGTTTTAAAGGGTTGTTTATAGCGCTGGAAATAAGCATAGAATTAGAAATTTATTATTATTTTTATTTAACTAAAGTATACTTTTAGTACTTTAAGTTTAATCAAAAAAAATTTTTAGTCCCTTAACTTTAGAAAATGTGCTTGTAGTCCTTTTGAGTTAACAGTGTTAACTTCAATAATGAAAAATATTAAATAAAGTTCAAATAATGACATATTTTTATATTTAAATTATGTGTAGATAGGAAAAAATTAAAACCTTAATGAAGTTTTAAGTTAATGTCAACATTAAAGCCTCCATTCAAATTATATAAGCATTTTAACTTTGTTGAGTCAGCATTTTATATTAGTGAAGTTAACGGCATTAACTTAAAAGGACTAATACACTTTTTTAAAATTAAGGGATTAAAAAAAGACTTTGATTAAATTTAAAGAACCAAAAGTATACTTTAGCCTTTTTATTTAGATAAAATTAATAAAAGAATAATTGAAAAGACAATTTTTTTCATTAGCAATATTTTACCGGTTATCTACCATCTTAAATCTATAAACAAAAACGGGGTATTGTAATTGTATAATATAGAGATGAGATAATGCTGACTAAAAGTTCATAAGCACTTTTGCACTTATAAAATTTTCCGATGCTGGATGCCCACATGAAAAATGTTCATAGGCATTTTTATCCTATAAAAAATAAAGATGTGGATCCTACTAATTCAAAAAGTAACACCGTTTGAGTAAATTAACGGTTGTGGCATGTTTGTCCCACTTTTAAAAATTTATAAACCTTTTTACACTGTATAAAAATTTATGATGTTAGATGTTCTTATGAAAAAACGTTTATGGCCCTTTTTATCTCATAACCCTTTCATAAATAATACAAAATAGTTGACCCTAACTTCTCTAACTACGTGATAATAATGATGAGTGATAATAATGATCATATTTTCAGTTATATCTGGGGCTTCCATGTTTTGTGCGATGTTTTAGGCAGGGACCAACAACCTACATTTTTTGCATCGACAACAACCTACATTGTAGTACACAAAAAATTAATTTTTCTTGATGTTACATGTACGATGTATATAAATAATCCCTAATATAATAATATATAACAATATTAGTTCTAATGCCCCATAAAATACATGCATATATTTATTGCTCCCAACAGTAGTGTAAACAATAAATTGAATCTGGTAAAAAAAAAAGGAGAATTACATTGAGGTCCCAAATAAAGAAATTAACTCTTTGACAAGTTTTATCTAACTCCTTATCTTATCAATATAACTGTTCAACTTATTAATAATAGCTCCTCACTTGTCAATAAGAACATTTCTGATATTAATTTCTTTACTTGGGATCTCAATGCACCTCTCCAAAAAAAAAAGAATAAATTGAATGAGTAATAACACTCATTTATGACAAAATCATTTTGTTATAATAAGTCAAGGTGAACAATGTATCTTTCATGGGTTTAAAGTTTATACCAATGTATTAAAAATCGGATCAATAATTGAACCGGTCGTAACACTGGGTTAAGGATCAGTGAGTTAGATTGGATAACTAACCCGGGGCTAAACCGATGAGAAAGTTAAGATTTTAGACTCATTAGTATAAAATTCTAAATTCTTTTTTTAAAAAAAGGGTGAACCAGTTCAATCCCAGACTGATCCAATCTGGTCACCATCGCGTCAGACCGGTTTAGTTCACCCCCTAAAAAATGTGTTGAACTAGACCAAACTAGTTCGAAATAGTTTTTAATTCACTGGTTTAAACTCACAACTTAGCTTATAAAGAAAATAATTAGGTTAATAAGGTCTCCTCCAAACTTTTTAACTTTTGTTGGTGAGTAAAAATTTTTAACTTTTATTTATTAGATCTAAAACTATTGTTATCAAACTCACAAGTTGATACTTGTAAAAAAAAAAAAAAAGTTGACACCAAGTTTAATTTTTTTTAAGTTATTACAATATCTCATTAACTCACTCTTAAACACACACTTACTTTTTGTATTCAATTATGTTCAATAACTCCATAGATTTTTTTTATGGGTCAGAAATTTCATTATTAAGTAAATAAATTAATGAACATTTATAAATTTAATTTCAATTATTTAAATTTTAAATATGTTTAAACTAAATTGTGTTATTTTTATATTTTAATTATTGAGGTATATGCCTTTAATAGTTATTTATTGATGAAAATAAACTCTTACTAGTTAAGGATTCAATACTATTAGAATCTAGGATTTGTTTGATTCTATTCTCTGTTTTTTGTACTCTAGAACAGTTTTTAGAAACAAATTTAAAAAAACAAAAAAAAAATTGTTTGGATAGTTGTTTTTTTTATACATAAATTTTTGGAAGAGGTCGGCTGACCCACAATCTAAAGGCAGGGCGAAATTTCCATTTCTTGTAGGTGATACCAATATCGGGCAGGGTGAGCCGTTAAGCGTTAACCTAGACACCCTGGAGTTAGGATGCTTCCCCAAACGCTGCGACTAAAACCACAATTAAATGGTCTTCCCAAAGATTGAACATTACTCAATTTGTGAGTGTGTATAACCCCCTCGCCAGTTGTTTTTAAAAAATATATTTTTTGAATTGATGTGTTGGCAAGACCGTTGATGGTGATATGTCGGTAATTATATTAGTAATACAGTGTCCATAATAAATAAGTGATATGTTAAAAAAAAATAAAAATACAAAAACAACTTAAAACTGTTTCTGTTTTTTCGTTTTTAAAAACAATTTTTTATTTTCTTATTTTTAAAAATAATTTAATAAAAATAGTTTTTAAATAAGTTTTCTGGATTTTTATTCTTTTTAAAAAAAAGGATTCCCAAAATAAGATATTAAACAAACCTATGTTGCTTTGTTGTTGATCGCAGGTTCAGTGCATGTTCCTGTTTGTAGGTCGAAGTTTAGCTGTGGCTCTACTGCTCGTGGGGGCGGAAGAGCAAGAAGAAGGACCCGGTTTCTTTCACATGTTAAACTCTTGAGTAGTTTTTTTTTTTTTTTTTAAAAAAAGCTCTACGTAATCATGCTAATAATGAATGAACATATCTAACGTATATGCCTTTAACGGTTATTTTTCGATAAAAATAAATTTTGTAGCATTGTTATCAAACTTTAAAGTTGACTCTCTGATTTTATTAATTTATATTTTTACTTTATAAAATTGTATTACATTTATATTTAAATTCGTACTAGGAATAGACTCGTTAAAAATTGCGAGTTGAATTATTGAGTTTACCGATTTTACATTTTTATCTTATAAAATTTTGTGAACTAATATTATTTTATTCAATTTTATCAATGTTTAATAGCTTTGTATATAAATTTCACAAAAATTTCTTCGTTGAATATGATAAATTATAAATATTGATGGTTTGATTTCAATTATTCATATTTAAAATATACTTAAATTAAATTATTGCCATTTTTATTTATTTTTATTATATTATATACTTTTAACACTTATTTATTTATAAAGGAAAAATCTTACAAATTTACTATTTGAGTTTATATGCTTATCATGAAGGTATCTAAACTTCTGAATTTGACAACATTACTTATGAGTATGCTTTTAATAGTTATTTATGCATAAAAAATACACTTTTATGAATTAGGGGCTGTTTGATATGAGAGGAGAGGAGGGAAATAGAAAGGAAATCAACATTTTATGAGTTAAATTTAAAAACATTAAAAGAGTGGTGTTATAAAATTTTAATAAAAAAAATTAAAAATATAAAAAAAAGAATTAAGAACTTTTAACCATATTTCTCTAATTTTTTTAAATTTAAATATATATATATATATAGTATAATCCTAATTAAATGTGATTCAATACATATTAATGTATATAAATAGAATCGTTTTTTTCAGTGAACTTTTCATTAAGATTCGTGAGAAAAAGTTCAAACTAAAACCTCAAAAATGGAAACGAAAAATCAAATGGAAAATTTTCGCCTATATATAAATGTCAAACCAAATAGACAAATACCATCCATCATCGTTGAATATCTCATTCCTTGAGCCTTTAATATTTCTGCTGGTTCTCTCTCTGCCTCTCAGATTCTCTGATTCAGTCTTCACCTTCGCTCTCTCTAATGGCCGAAGCTTCAATCAAACCAGTGCCCCTTCTGAAAGATGAGCTTGACATCGTGATCCCCACGATCCGA
Organism: Acacia concinna; assembly: GCA_037177275.1. Classification (NCBI taxonomy): domain Eukaryota; kingdom Viridiplantae; phylum Streptophyta; class Magnoliopsida; order Fabales; family Fabaceae; genus Acacia; species Acacia concinna. Next base: position 11,864,596 of record JBAGKO010000002.1, on the reverse strand, counting down.
AACCTTGATTTCTTGGAGATGTGGCGTCCATTTTTCCAGCCTTACCACTTGATCATAGTCCAAGACGGTGACCCTTCTAAGACCATTAAGGTTCCCGAAGGTTTCGACTATGAGCTCTTCAATCGGAACGATATCAACAGGATCTTGGGTCCTAAGGCTTCTTGCATTTCCTTCAAGGACTCTGCTTGCCGATGCTTTGGCTTCATGGTCTCCAAGAAGAAGTACATCTTCACCATTGACGATGATTGCTTTGTAAGTTTCTTGTTCCTTTCTTATTTGCTTACTTACCCCTGTTGGCGCAGTTCCAACACCCCCTTGTACTATCTCTTTGCTGGTGGCTGTGGAACTGGTCGATTTGAAATTTACTCGTTAAATTATGCGTGTTGAGCTCTGAATTTTGTAAACTAATTGGTAGCTGAAGTGTAATATTCTGGCCTTAGATGGGCCCGTATACCGATGAAACATTTGTTATTGTGAGTCATTATATTGTGTGATTGTGCCTTCCGTTTAATTTGGTTATGCTGGTTTGAGTCATATTGCTGAGTGAAATTGAATTAGTGCGGGATCTAACTGATTATGCGGAAGCCCGTGCTTAATTCATGAATTTTGATGCTACTAGTGAACAAGCACTTGATCTTTGAAGATCTTTATGTTCTAGCTGTATTAGTTTAGTTATATTCTTGCTGATCTCATGGTAGCTTCATGGAGTCCTATTGCTGAGTGGCCTTCTCAATCAAGAATCTTATTCAGATTGGTAGCAATTATCTGTTTTCCTCTTCATTGCACCCCAGAATGATATGAAGCAAATAATGTGAGAATGTTCTGGGGATGTGTGTTTGAATTGTGAGTTATGACTGGTACAGAATATGAACTTGATTTTCCCCCTAATATATTGTGTTGACATGTTCAGGTTGCAAAAGACCCATCTGGCAAAGATATCAATGCTCTTGAGCAGCACATCAAGAATCTCCTTAGTCCATCCACTCCATACTTTTTCAATACCCTTTATGATCCTTACAGAGAAGGTGCTGACTTTGTCCGGGGCTACCCTTTTAGCCTTCGTGAGGGTGCCCCAACTGCGGTTTCTCATGGCCTCTGGCTCAACATTCCTGACTATGATGCTCCAACACAGCTTGTGAAGCCTCAAGAGAGGAATACCAGGTATATACATGTTTATGTTCCTCGATGCCCATGATAATAAAACATATGCTTTCTTGAACAACATAGTATATTTGTGCTTTCAGGTATGTTGATGCTGTGTTGACTATACCCAAAGAAACCTTGTTTCCCATGTGTGGCATGAATCTGGCGTTCAACCGCGAGCTGATCGGTCCTGCAATGTATTTTGGACTGATGGGTGATGGCCAACCTATTGGACGATATGATGATATGTGGGCTGGCTGGTGCATGAAGGTATATATCAAATCACATGACCCTCTCTTCTTTTAAATTTTTTAAGCCAAAGATTTCCTTTGCATCATTACTTTTAATCCACTTTCAATCACATGACCCTTTTCTCTTCTTGATTTATTTATATATGAACCTATCTTTAACTGTTGGAACGTGGGATACTGGTCTTCCACACACTTGATGCCTTCTTCTTGCATGCCTGCTTTCACCTAACACTCTGGTCTTTATTACAAGTTCCTTGTAGAAAAAATTTCTGGTCGTATATTTAAGTCCACTTAGAGGGTTATTAATTGGTGTTTCCAATTTTACCCTTGTTTAATTCTCCCTGGAAAGGCTGAAAATCTTTTATCAATTTAAGACGTAATTAATTATTTAACTGTCATTTCTTAATCCTCAGTACGTGAGCCTTAGTTGAAACTTGAAAGGGACTCATGATAAGGAACTGGAATGGTATTTTCTATGTAACTGAATTATGCTGGGAAATTATGGTTCTGATATTGTGATGGTTGCATTGATGAACGTGAACGTGAAGGTGATATGTGACCAGCTGGGGTTAGGAGTGAAGACTGGTCTGCCATACATATGGCACAGCAAAGCAAGCAATCCATTTGTGAATCTGAAAAAGGAATACAAAGGCATCTTCTGGCAAGAAGAGATCATTCCCTTCTTCCAATCTGCTTCACTTCCCAAAGAATGCTCCTCGGTTCAGAACTGCTACCTTGAGCTCTCCAAGCAGGTCAAGGACAAGCTTGGCAAAGTTGATCCCTACTTCAACAAGCTTGCTGACGCCATGGTCACTTGGATTGAAGCTTGGGATGAACTTAATGGCACAGCCAAGTGAAGAACTTAGGAGTATTTGTTTATGAAAATCACAGGTTTCTTGTGGTTTCTTTTTTCCTTTTTTTTACTTCATCAGTGGACCATTATACTACCTCCTGTCCTTAATATAATATATCATGAGATTTTATATTTAGTACCAGAGGTAGTATTATATATTTATCATCTTTATTATTAATGCTTTGTTCTTGTTATCATTGTTATGATAATTATTAGTTGATAATCATTATCTTAAAATGAGTATAAAGTAGTGGACCGTGCTTGTTTGCAGTAAATATTCCTGCTTGGTTGCAATCATGCCTTTTTTTCCCCCCTAGCCCTTATGATTATGCTTATGAATTTAAATCTTGAAATCATGGCGGGAAACACGGCTAAACATTTGAGGTATGACAGAATAATACTTCGATGTAATTACTGCCCTCATTTTATTAACATCAATAACGTATTACAAGATTTTAATAATAAAATTTAATAATTAATGACAAAAGTAATTCTTTTGTTGGAACTTGGGATTAGGGGAGAATAGGAACTTGACCAATAAAAATGAGTCTGGTGTTACAAGATTTCAAGAAACACACGGCTAAATATTTGAGATTTAACGGTATAATAATAGACAGTTTAAAGCGGATTATAGAATTACCAGTACCCATAGTTTTGAATTTCAATTATTCCTTTTATGTGCATCTGGCTATAACTGGAAATCCAGAATGAGTGGGACATGCCAATAGTCTCAAGGGTGGTGGATGGTAATGGGGCATCACAAGCAAAAGCTTCAAAAAGGCTTCAAAAACCTTTCTGTTACTGAAAAACTAAGGCCCATTTATTCTACAGCCCCGGCCCAAAACTAGCACAAATCCTTATTATTATAAGGAAACCTCAATTGTACTAAAAAAAAAAATCCTTTGGGCCCTTAATGTAACATATATTTCTCTAATTTGATTATATTATAGAAATTAGTTTATAAAATGTATTTTTTAAAACATTTTAGTCATCTTCCTTAATTCCATTATTCCTTCTCCAGTTGAGAGAGTATCCATAAGGGTAAATTAAAAAAACAAGGGAAATTTACAATGAGGTCCTAAATAAAAGATTTTACGTTAAATAAGTCCCGTGAAATCGCGTATTTACAGTCAGGTCCCAAGGTCGTAAATAACAACTCCGGGGTTGTTAATTGGGACCTGACAATAATAAATTCCTGAAACCCGGGACCTAACTGTAAATACGCAATTTCACAAGATCTATTTGACGTAAAGTCCTTTATTTAGGACTTCATTGTAAATTTCCCAAAAAACAATGACAAATATAAAAATAATATCTTATATTTAGGACAAATATAAACTTTTAAAATATGTCTTATATTAATTACTAGAGTGGGTATAGATTATATTTAGTTATGAGATTGGGCTATTTAGAAGATTGAAAAAAAATTTATATGACCATCTAACTTAGTTAGATTCAAGCATTTTTTTTATTTCAAAACTACGTCCACAGTTCACTAGATTGCTTTAAGAAATAGTACACATATACTTAAAAAAATCCTGATCTGCCACTAATAAATATTCCCTCCGGGTCCTTTTTTACAAGAGTCTAATAACGAAATCAGTCCAAATTTGTTAAATTTAATTATTAATATATATGAGTGTGTGTGTGTAGATCATAGAAAATAAACTTTTTTTTTAAATATTATAAGAGGAGTGAAAGAGAAATAAAGTAATAATGAAAGAAAATATGAAAGAGAATGCAACATGAAAAAAAAGATGGGGAGCGATGATATTATTAGTTAGGTAAGAAAATGTTTAAACATATTAAATTAAATACTCTAACAACTCCAAGTCTGATCTTATAAGCACCAAGGCAATTCAAATCTTAAGATCATATTATTATAAAAAGCTAGAGGGAGTATCTTTTAGGGAAAAATTCTATATAAAGTTGTTTAAAATATAAAAATTTTAAATCAAGTTGTTAAATTTATAAAATCCCTAAGTTATTGACCTAATTTAGAATTTTAAAATATAGGTAAAAATGATTTTATTGCACTCTTATAGTCTTCTTTATCCTCTTGAAAAAAATTAATTACTCTTTAACTCTCTTTTTATAATAAGTGTGTGTGTTTATACATAAATACATACATATATATATATATATAATAGACTATCATTCATTTAAATCAAAAGAATTTTTGTGTTGGGAAAGAATTATAAAAAAAATAATTTGAGCTAAAAAAATCATAACCCAAATACTAAATAAAATTTTTATTTAAATATTATAAATAAAAAATTTCATTTTTGAAGGCAATTTACCTAATTTTTTTTTGTCAAAATAAAAATCAAACTTTATTAATCACATAATTATTACGAGTATGATATTAGTTTTTTTTCTTGACGTTATTGAAACCAAATCGCTATAATTTTACCTTATTGTAGTTAGCTTCTTGTTTTCCCCCTCTTTAAACTTTGAAATTAGGACTGTTCAAATCCAAGATTAAGACTGGGAGGATTGAGTCAGGATCTCGGGATTGAGATTTTCAGATTTTTTTAAAAAAATTATATTAAATAAATTTTTTATATTTTATTATTAAAAATAATTATTTAACAACTAATAAGCATAATGATTACATAAATTAATCTATAGTTTATAAATAATATTTATTGTTATTATTTTCATCTTCATGATTATTTTTATACAATATATATAAGCTTAGTATTATAATATATATGGTTTAACTCCCACTAAAGATGTTATACATATATTTTGAAAAGATAACTTAATTAATAAAGGTAAGAATACATTAATAAAAAGATAATTTAAATTATAAGATAAAAAATAATAAAAAAGGGGACCAAGATTAAACTGGGATTACTAAGGGTGGTCCCGGTCCCAGTTTCAGCTAAAATCATTGAATTTAATCCTGTTCATTGTCACGGGAATTGAAAAATTCTTAAGATTAAAATCCTGAAACTGAGATTTCTTGAGCACCTCTATTGGTTATTCACACCTTGTTTTTTTCTTCTTTTTCTTCAGGCGTCTAGTTGTGTTCATGGGCATAATCTTTATTTTTTCGATTGAACAGAAATTCAAAGCAGAACAAAGAAAGAAAGAAAAAACTAAACTAAAGGGGCAGAAGCATCAGCCCTTAAAGCTTCAAACAAAAAATTTGGCGCCTCTCGGAATGGAAAATAACCATCAGCAATAGATAATGATTCCTTTGCTAATATATCAGCCACGCTATTTGCATCACGAGCACACCACTC
>JBAGKO010000002.1:11845258-11858998 GCA_037177275.1 Acacia concinna | reverse complement strand
GCGAAAAATTGGTCATATTTTAGTCATTCTCTGTTGAGTTTTAGTTATTCTCTTTTTAGTTTTAGTCATTTTGTTTTTGTCATTATCTACTCAATTTTAATCATTTTCTGTTGAATTTTTGTTATCTCCCCTCATTTGTCTTTTCTGAAATTTGAGTCACTTTTCTAGGTTTCTCATGTTTCTAGGGTATTTATTTGTCTTTCTCCCTTTAAAATTCATATATATTCATAATACTTTTAATTTTGTTGTGACATGAGCATATTAATATTATTATTATTATTAAAAAAATCTTTTTTTTGCGAACTATTATGTAAGCTACTTAATTCATTATAAACTTGGATATGTAAGTTATTTAAATTTGTAGTGTTTTACCTTTTAAGAATATATTATTTTATATAAACATGTATAATTATTTTTATTTAAGGAATATGCCACCGGTTTGACTAAATGGTTCAACCAGTTGAATCATAACCCGCTAACTTTTTCCGATTCGACTTTTGGTTTGGCTTTCAAAATATTGATTTGAAGAACAGAGAAGGGTAAAATGAAGAGAAAGATCACGTAAGAACATGAGACTATATTTAGGGTGTGTTTGGATGTTAATTTATTGGGTTTATTTGGCTTCACATCAATAATTTAAATAATTTATTATAAGATAAGTGTTTAGATGATAAAAAAAAATTAGGGAGAATTTCAATAAGGGACCACATATGAGAATTAATATCAGCGCACCCCATAAACAAGTGAAATCAACATATGAACATGAATTTTTCTTATTTATATGACCCATTCACTTATTTATGGGCTGCGCTGATATTAATTCCCATTTGCGGTCCCTTATTGAAATTCTCCCAAAAAACTACTTTGTAACTTTTGGAGTATCAAAAACATCAAAACATAAAACTCAAATTTGGAGCTTTTGTGGTGGCAAGGAGGGGAGGGGAGAAAAGGGACAAAATGGTTATTTGGTCAAATTTTCTATAGAGTCAGTATATCGACTGTCTCAGAAAATTACACAATGAATGTCATTAGTCTTCAAATAATTCATGGGTGCTCTCTAATTTTTCTTATACATTATTTTCATTTTTATCCTTGGTTGAGCCACAAATTACAAATATTCTATTATATTTATGAAATTCAGATTTTTGGACAGAGTTTTCACCCAAATTTAAAAATTCATATTTAATTGTACAAATATCCAATTGAGGTGATTCCAAAACTCAAGTGTCATTTATTAAGTATAGTTTTAAGAAAAAATATTTCCTTGGTTCAATTGGAATCATAAAATTCCCAATAATTTTATTTTTAAACACTGCTCTAGTAATTGGTGAATTTTATTGATCAAACTTCAAAAATTCATATATATGAACATATACATCCAAATCATGCAAATGACATATCAAATTAAAATTTGACATGTCTAGTTTTTAGAGCTGGGAATTAGGCCTGGCCCAATCCTACACGGTCAGCCCTTAGCAAGGTTGACCCATTGAAGCCCAACTTATGAAAAACACTCATTTTTCAAAGCTCAGCCCGATAGCGACGGGGCCAGAAGCATTTTAAACAATTTTTTAAAAAAAACAAAATTAGTAAATTACAACAATTAAAATTCTAATTTAACACAAATTGCATCAAGATAAAGTTTAAATTTTACGTAGTATACAAGTATGCAACAAACAAACTACATAATTTTAAGTACACCATCGTCACGTGTCAATAAAGTCTGAATTTTGCCTAGTATGTAAGTATGTAGCGTAAATGCTTGATGTGTGTCTGGTGTCCCATGTCTTTTGTGTGTGAGTGGGTGTGCTTGTGTGGTGAGTGGGATGTGTGTATTCATTGGGCAATGGTCTAATAGATTGGAGTTTTGGCTCAAAATAAATTATATAGTATGATATACACAATATAAAAAAATTAAAAGGGCCTAAATGCAAGCTAGCCCTTTTAAGCACAAGGCCTTATTTATAGGCCCAATTCCATTTTCAGCCTCCAAAATACAAGTCCGGCCCTTGACTTAAAACGGCCAGCCCGACAAGCTCAGCCATTTTCCTGGCTCTACCAGCAGTCAACGTTTATTTGGCTAACGGAGGGCAATATTGCCCCATTTTGAAAACTTCTATAACATAATTACTCTCTAAAACAATTCCAGATGCTAGTGGCCATTAGTGAAAACTTTTGGGGCATTTAGGCCTATTAACCCTAAGGAAAATAACAACTTGCTACTCTTATATTATTTTTGAAGCAGATTCCAATGCTCATCCAATAGTGGACCAAATTCATAAAAGGAAAACATGAAATCCATGGGATTCTTTATATATAACTCACATATAATGCATTTTAATATATTTGTATAGGTGCATGTGTACATGATATGTGTTAGCTATATATTCTCATAAAATATTTATAGTGGCTAAAGAACATAACCCCAACAACATCAGATAATAAAAAAGGGAGAAATTTTCAAAACCAACCAATAAATATATATATATATATATATAAAGAATAAAGAATAAGAAACATTCTTTACTTTTCTTACTTCACTTTTGACACCTATATCCCACCAAAGCTAAAACCTTTTACTTAAGAGTCTTCATGTGTGTGTCTAACCAATGCAGCCATGGAAAGATGCTGCAGATACAAGGATTAAGATAATAGGAAAGTATAAAGGAAAGAGAAGGCCAATAAAATAATACTAGTGATTATCAATGCTTCTATAAGCTTTCAAGATATAATATAACAGATACACTGCAGAAAGCAACAACTGGAAGAAAATAATTGAAAAAATTCTCATGGTAGGTATATTAAGACCCCACCACACAGTAATATCATGAATGTTTAAAATAATAATCCTGGTGATATAATTATATTGCAGCAAGTAATATGACTTTGTCCATGGTTTGCTGCATTATAATAAGAACAAGTTGTGTTTCATGCAAATTGAAAAAGGGTCAGTATTGCTCAGGGAATTTGCTGGCTTCATTCTTAGTTCTTGATTATAGTTTCTTTTGAAGAATGCTTAGGCTGTAAAGGAGATTCCTCAGTGGAATATGAAAAGCATATGACAAGTATAGTAGATTTTTTACCTTTCCTTTTCTATATACAGACATTAGTGAGACCATGTAAGGCAATATTTGCAAAAAAGTGATTTTTCCATTAAGGACCATTCCTAAGACTATCATCTTTCCACAGAGCACTCATGTTACTGTATATTTTAGTAATGAGTTGAAAACTTATCCAATCTTTAAAATCCTTATCTCTTCTCTTGGACTCCTGAAGAGCCAACTCAGATGAATGAATAAATAAATAAATAAATAAATAATTCAAAAAAAAAGTTAAGAGAAGAAAAAGTAGAATGAACATTAAACTATAACTTCTTTCCCGGTGGACTGATTCCATTTTGCATCCTTTGATTTTAGCCCCCCCTTGAATATACCCCCAGAACCTAGCTGGGTGCATGAGAACTCTCTAGAGTTAACAATTGCTCAAAATTATGCATAAAGCATGAAATGATATCCATGACAACATTTACATCATGCTCCATAATTGTTGACAGTTTATGTCCTTTTCATTCCCCTGTGCCTTAATAAAAGGAATTTCTATACTCGTTTTGTTTCCTTCCTGTTGAGTCTGTACTGTTTATTAAATAATGGGAATGTAATCACAGAGGAAAGTTTTTCATGTAGTCTTGGTTTAATAAGCTACAAGTCGATCATAACGAGATAACTAAACCAGTTATGCACACTTGTTACTGAAACTTGTCACTGACTTGTTTAAATTTCTGTTCATGATTGTTGGGGTCTAACTATTGTCTGACTACCAGGTAAACTCACAAAGCCCTGCATCAATAAATGGCATTGACATGTTAAAAAGTGAAATTAAGAGTTTCAGTATTGCTTGTAAATTTCAAACAAATGGCTAGTCCTTCTTATGTGCCAGTGGTACCTGTGCTATACAGTTAGAGATGGATGTCTATTTCTTGATTTCCCTTTCCCTCTACTTAATCATCAACATCCATGGCTATTAGGTTTCCTAGCTTCCCTTAACAAACTAAGAAAATAGTCCTAGGATATGACAAAAAACATACCAATAAAATGGATCTGTTAATGACACTAAGCTCACACACCCCACAGTCCTCACATGGTAGTAAAAAAGCAGCCATCCTCGTCTTCATGCTTCACTTGAAGAGAATTTCTTTGCTGCTCCACCCTTTGAAGATTCGAAGACAATTGGAACAGATCAACAGTGGAGCTATGTTCAGCAGGAGGATGATGTTTGGAATTTAACAAATCTGATGGTTTGTTAGGATCATCTCCATGAACTTCAAGTTGAAGAGCACAACCAACATCAGAAGTCATTATGGGTCTGTTCTTGGTAACTTCCATGGAGTTTATCTCACATGAAAAGGACCGACTTGGGACATATTTATCCAGAGAGCTTATACCAAAAGCTGTTTCAAGAACTTGGCCATCACTGGGCTGTGTGCAGATGCCTTGAGAAATAAGAGAACCAGCTGAGTTGCACGTTAGATCCTGTGACTGAGCTGACAGAAGAGAGAGAGCACAACTTCTGGAGTTGGAGGCCCTGGATAACTCTTGACTATTTGTTGTTATGGGTACTGCTAACTGAGAACTGTGAATCGATTCATCCTTGAACTTGATGTGTCCAATCTGCTTGCTTTGTTCGTACTTACCCGAGTAAAAAGCGCCACTTTTAAACATGTCATGAAAGGCGAACTGGGGTCTCTTCTGTAATGAAGCCCCAAAATATTTTGCACCTGGAAACCCATACAAGAAAAACAGACAAACCCTATTATATCTATCAAGTAACTAAACTTTTGGGTCAAGTGGTGGGACAGCATCAGAAAAAACATTAGGTAAAGGATTAGGAGCAAAAATCAATACTTAGCCGCTGCACTACTTAGCAATTTGCAAAAGCAAGCATGGATTTATCTCAGTTGATGAAGTTGAAAATTTTTGTATCAATTGATCTGGCAACCTCATATGAAGTACATTCCAATCTTGAAAATGAAATTTTTTAAGCTGGTCAAGAGAGAATGTGAAAATGTAAAACATACAAGTACTTCTACAAAGATAAAATAATGAGACAGAGCTTTTCCTCAGCCTGGCTGCATATAAGATTTGGGCAAATACATAAATATAGTTGGTAGAAGGTACATATCACCTAGGGGACCACAATAACAGAGACTAAGATGCTAAATACTTGAAAAGAACTTTAAGTGCTTCTCTTGTCTAGAATGTTTGGAAACACATGAAGCCTAATTTTTATTGATATCTGCTGTATAAAACGAACACTGGTTTGACTTGTTTGATTCTCTTTCTAAAGTTCCTGGGTATATTTTTCAAAAAATCTTTTGATAGAGAGCAGACAAGGAGCTTTCTATACAGCCGATGTGCATGGGGCAACTTTAGCCGAATTGACCACATTTATAGTGTAGCTACAAGGTTTTTTGAAGATAAATATATTTATTGTTTATGTCAGAAGGCAACAAAAACAGCATACCAAACCTGGATTGTCCTTCTCCCATATCTTCAAACATGTATACCAATCATATTGAAGATACAAATAATAAGAAAAACAAAAAACATATTATCAAAAGAAAAGGCAAAGAAAAAAGCTAGACAAAATAATATGCCTATTAATTTCATGCTTGCTGCATCAGCCAACAAAGAGCTATCCTGGTACAGAGGCTTCTAGTTAAATGTAAAGCATACAACTATCCGCCTTATTTAAGCTTGCTATCAATGAAAACAGAAAAATCAGTTCCATATTAATATAGTTATTAATAGTACACAAGACACTCTCAGAGAGGAAATACGTCCACTACAAAAGCTTGAGCTTGAAAATCAAGAGAACAAACATAATAAAGCAATTTCAACAACGAACGAAAGTCAGCATATAAAAGAGGCAAGAAATTTATGGATGTAAAATTACGATATCTAAGTTTTTTAATAATCAAAATATCCACTTTAAGACTATGTTTGGATGAAGAGAAATGAGGGGGAAATGAGTATTAGGTTTGAAAACTTCTATAAATGGTATAAAAATTTACTGTTTTTTTGGAATTTTCTCCCCTAATTTTCTTTCCATCAAACAGACGGCAAGAGTTTTCACCCAGTTTTAGTGGGTTGAGGAGAGAACAGGAAGAAAAATAGCTTAAAGATGATGTGTGTGTGAGAGTGTGCGTTCACGCTTGTGCCTAGTTTTCTCATTTTTTGTGTTTTTGTCATGTTGGACACAAGGATTTGCATACCTTGACATGACTGCAGTATCTTCTGTGGTTTACCAGAGATGTAGTCAAACTGAGGCTTCCTTCGACGTTCATTGTGTCCAGCTAGGCGTCTTCGACAACTGCGCTTGCCATCATCAAACTCAGCTAGCAAATGGAACCTAATTAAGAAACCAAAAGCAATACAATTCAATTCATAAACTTGGCTATGAAGAAAGAAGAATGCTTGGAATACACAAGAAAGTTAATTTAAATTTCTATTTATATGTCATGAGAGATAATCATCTTATTATAACAAAAATTATGTAACATTGATGAAAGGAAAAAATGAATAACCTGCTGCACTGCTGACAAAACCTTTGTTCAATACCATTAACAATAACTTTGGCTGTCTTGGAATGAATATCACAAACTTTGTGCCTTTTGTGGTACTCTTTTGAGGAGCTAAGATCCTTGTTACAACCATAAACTTGACAAACAGGTGTTTGAGTAGGCAAGCTGGAAGTTCGAGCTCTCTTCGTAGGTGTGGTGGACGGATGCATAGGTTGAAAAGTGAACCCCTCATTGTCATTCTTATCACTACTTGAATCCTTAAAATCTCCTAATCTCCCTAGCTTTAAATCAATCAGTGAAGAATCATGAATCTTAGATTCAACTAGAGAACATGGTTGCCTAGACTCAGATTCTACTTCTCCCAAGGGTGAATTTAGAGTAATAACATGAGTAGAGGAGTTAACTCTCTTACTAGAATGATTGCCATGTTCACAGTTTGATGGTTCCAGTGGCTGGTTACCACCATGAACAGGCCTTCTGAACAAATCTGGAAACCCCAAGTCCACAAACTCCACGCTTTTAATTGCCTCTTTATCTGAAATAAACCCATCTTTCTCAAAGATATAAGAGGCTTTATTGTTATTATTATTGTCCCATTCAACCATTGCTCTTCTACTTCTCATATAAGCATCCAGTGAGAAATCCATTTCATCTGAAAACATATAGCTTCTCTCTTCTGAGGCGTAACTCCAAGATTCCATTAGTAAAAGAGGAATTAAAAAAGTTGCAGAAGCTATGCAAAAAGTGTCTATGCCTGTCACAATCACAAGAATCAGTTACTCTTCTGCTATATGTTCAAGATTTTATCAGGCAAACTACATAGGTATAAGCCATACATGCAAACATAATAAATTTTTTGAGATGATTTATAAAACATCACTTAAAAGCACAAATTCCCCAAAAGTTCGAATGAGAACAGCAAATAAATTTTACCAGATCCCACTTTCATACAGAAGGATGAAACAGCGTCAAAAATCCATATTTACTGGAGCGTTCTCATTAATGCAAAACAGGGAACCAGACAGAGAATTTTTGTTAAGAGGGTCAACGAAATCAAACCCAGGTTGAAGGATTTGATGCTGCTATCAAATTTGGAATCCCAATGGTTAAATTAAAAGGCCCGGAGGTCAAACTTTGCTGCAGAAGAAAATTATGAAGGAAGACAGACAAGTTAAGAAATGCCCAGAAAACAATCATTAGAAGAAGTGTGGAGAGAAACCAATTCCTTTTCATCAAGAAAATATAACAAACCGCCATAAAACGGTAAACTTGGCTGCTGACAGATTAAGGGGAAGAAGGAGGAGAAGAAAATACTGTAACTGAGCATCATACTATTCCATGTTTCTCTATGAATTTATGATTTATCAACACAGTTTCATAAGAATCAAACAGGATATACATCAAAAAAATTATACTTGGAAATAACCTGATAAAGGGGTGGCAGCCTGTAAGTGGATTATTGCAGGGTAGAGTGAATACTGAACGAGAGAGAGAGGGGGGGAAGTTTTCAGAATAGTGGCAAAGTCGAAGCAGATACAGCGTGAGTCAACATGATTTCCACTGCAACCAAAAGCATGTCGAGGTGTTTTTGTAGCTTTTGAGGGATCATGAAATTCCATTTCACCCCACACTACTCCACTCTATTCACAGAAAACGGACAGCCACATTTGATAAGACTTGAGAGAATTGATCGCAGTTAAAAAAAACAAAAACCGAGTCCCTCGCTGGAAACAGCTGCAGGATGAAGATTAAATATTTATCACCATCTTTATAAAATATTTGACAAAGTTTTAGGTTTGCTACTAAGGGTCTTCTAACACAATCATCATTCTTTATTCAGGCTTCGAACGGGTTATAAAACACATTCATGTATTGTTGGATTGTATGTGAGTTTCTAAACCAAAAAAATTAGTTTCATATAAAATAAATAAATATAAATATATTAAAATAATTTATTTCATTTCCTTAATTTTTATAAAAAAACTCAATTTTTAAGATTGGAAGTAGTACCACTGAATAAGAGTTGCACGAGGTGTCAGATTGAAAACTTTTAAAAAGTATCTTTTAATCAATTATTTGCAAACTGAAACAAATCATTTTTAAATACTTATTTTCTAAAAGAACTTCTAAAAAGTTCAAACAAGCTAGCAAGTTCTAAAATCTGGGTATAGCTGATAATAATTTTTGCATTGGGTGATTTGTTTTTTCAATTTTTCCCAATATCTTTCTTCATAAAATAAAAACATATTAAGTTAGGGAAACTAAATTTTGAGGAAGCCATACCAGATTTGTCAGGGAGCAAAAAGTTAAGCATATACTCAGGCTAGCGTGTGGGGAGCACAAGCTACTTAATAATTAATAAATCGATATTGTTGATATTTGACTTACTTTTAGACTAATTGTTGTTTGTTAATTATTAATATTATTCACCGGTTAACCACTAGTGGACAAAAAGGAGCACATTAATGCCAATACTAATTGAATGCAGATTCGCTGTTCTATACAAATTTGGATATATTTTTTTTACCTTCTGCACCTATAATCTTAATATTTTTATATTAAAATGTGAAAAATATTATTTTAACTATCTGCTGAAAAATTAATTTAATTTACTGACTTAATTTGATATAAGTGGTGAGACTATTATGTTGTTATTAAGGTTAACAATCGGATCACTCAAGAACTTTTATATTATTAGGCTACAAAATTATTAATAAAGACCAAAGTTTTAAAACACGGATTGGTTATTAAACCGGCCAAAATATTTTGTCAGATTAGAGCTAACCTGTAGCCAAACTGATGAGGAAATGAATTGGAACAATGCCAAAATGAAGTATTAAGAATTGGAATTTGAATAAACGGTTTTAAAAGTACTAAGAATAATGATTGAAAATTATATTTATAGGTTTTTTTAAATAATTTTGGTATTTGAGAATTTGTTATGATCAAATGATAATATTCTTAAGTGATTCCTCTTTCATTAGAAAATAGACGATTTAACCTTTCTATAGAGTTTTAATTTATAATTTTTAGAGATATGTAGAATTAATTATGAATTTCGTAAGTTGACTAATTCTAAATATCCATTGAACCGGTCCGATCAAACCTATTAATGCCCAATTTGCAATTTTCATTATCGAAATAGCCAATTTAGTCTAGTTTTCAAAATTATAATAATATGGAATTAATTTATATTTTTTGGAGATATGTAGAATTAATTATGAACTTCTATGTGGCTTTTTATCATTATCCATGTATACTATAGTATCTTTTTTAGTAGTAACTTGCAGGTTTAGCTAAAATGGAACAATCATCATAATGCAGGTTTAGCTAAAATGGAACAATCATCATAATGCAGGTTTAGCACAATTCAATAGATGGCCCTTGATGAAGGTCTTTTGAAATAATACGTTGAATCATTTAAAAAAACAGATGTAAGAAAGTCTATGAGGGAGGGAATACAAACTTCATGTCGCTAATCCACCAATGCAAATATTTGCTCCCAGAGGAAGTTGTCAACGGCAAAATGCATCACAAGATATACAATTTCTCACATAGGCTGCAGGACAAATAGCATCCTCCAGATGAAGGTTCCATCAGAATCAATGTTGACAAAGCAACACTAGAAAGCAGCTGTAGAGGACTATTGCGTGATCATAAGGGTAATTGGCTAGGAGGTTTTTTGCACAGCCTAGAAACTTACTCATCTACCATGGCAGAAATTCTTGCAATATATTTAGGTTTAAAAGTGTGTAAAGATATTGGTCTCACTAGAATATAACTGTAGTCGGATTCTACAAAAACCGTCCACTCTATTATGGTAGATAGTGGGAACTATCACCTACTACAGCATGAGATTGATGCCACTAGCACACTCATTTTCTCTAACTGAGATATTAAGATTATCTATGCATATAGGGAAAACAATGAAATGTGATAACTTCTTGGCAAATATGGCACATGATACAAACACTCAGCTCGCACTCATCAACTCTCTACCAGCTTTGTGTTTAGATATAATGTTAACTGATATAAGCTAAGGTTATATCTTTTTTATGTTATGTACTCCACGTTTTAATAATTTTAAGTGTGAACACTTATCAATCAATAAAAAAAATATAATAAAAACAAAGATGCTTTTAAACTCACCAAAATTTGAACTTAAAATTTAGTAGTTTAATCCATCCTTCCCGTTTGAACCTTTCTATATTTGATTTCTTTTTTTTTTTTTCAATTTTAGAAAATCTAACAAAAACATTTTAAGTAGCTATATGAAAAGTGCAACTATACGGGTTGAATACTGCTCATAATGTCATAACCTCCATTATCACGTACCTTTTTTTTTTTTTTTGGCCAACCACGTACCCTTTTTTTCTAAGTCAGTAACAAAAATTTTGAAGAACTTTTTCATTATGTAAACTGTAAAGCGTCAAGGCAAAAAAACAAAAACAAAAAACAAAAAACTGTAAAGCATCATGGATGTTTCACTTCATGTTACATTAAACCTTTTCTAAACTTAAAATTATAAACAAATTATCTCCTGAATTTTTAAAACTAAAATCAAAAAATCCATAAATTTTAATTCCATGCAAATAACCTCAAACTATTAATTTGATATATCCTTAAATTTTATTTTTATTTGCATATATCGCCCTCAAATTATTAATTATTTGTAGATAAACTTCTTAAACTTCAAGCCATTTACAACTACATAATAAATAAAACTAATAATATGAAAACTAATGTGTACGAATTGCGTGATCAGATAAATTTATAGTAAAATTTTATAAATTAAAAAAAAATTATTTTCCTGTTGCATAAAATTAAGAAAATCTCTATTTAAAAAATCTCTTCATTGGATTGATTTCAAGCCTGAAAAACCATTGGCATAATTTGTACGATATGTTAGGAAGCATGTGGTTGTCTGAAACGCATGAGACAAATAATCTTCACACCATTTTATATAAGATTCTGGCATTTTCTCTCTATACTTAACCTTTTAATCATCATAAAATATTGATATATGTGCATAAACATTTTGTTATAAATTAAAGGGTAAACATGTAAAAATACACATATAATTATTTTTTAGGAGCATCCAGTAGTAAGTATTTTTTTTATAAAAGTAGATATGTGGTTATAAAATATGTGCACAGTAGACATATGATTATAAAATATGAGCATAACTGTTAAAGTTAAAATGTTGACTGTTAAAATATAAACTTTTTGACTAATATTGATGACCTAAATGATGACTTGACTTTAATTTATAATTTTAGAAGTTGGAAATTCTCAAATCGACTTATATGGTGATAGGTTGAGTTTTAAATCTGAAGGCGTTTTGAGTTGAAAGTTAAAAAGGAGAAAGCAAAATTAAGGGCGATCAATGGGTGAAAAATCTGAATGTGCCTTGAGCAGAAAGTTGGGAAGAATGAAGTAAAATTGGGGACAGTTAGTGGAATGACAAGAAAAAGAAAGATGATTTAGAGATTTTTGGCTTCTAAAATTATAAATCAAAGCTAAGGCAACATCCATGTCATTAATATTATTTAAAAATTTATATTCTTAACTTTGATTTATAATTTCGGATGTCAGGAATCCCCAAATCAATTTATATGGTGATAAGTTTAGTGAAAAATCAGAAGGCTTCTGAATTAAAAGTTGGGAAGAAGGAAGCAAAACTGAGTTTGGTGGGTGGAAATCCGAAAGTGCTTTGAATTGAAAATTGGAAAGGAAGAAGCAAAACTTGGGGCGTTAAGTGGAATGACAAGAAAGAGAAAGCTAATTTAAGGATTTCCAGCCTCTGAAATTATAAATTAAAGTCAAGTCACTATCCATGTCATCAATATTAATAAAAAAATTTATATTTAACAGTCAACATTTTGACTTAATAGTTTTACTCCTATTTTATAATCACATGTATATTTTTACTCATATTTTATAACCACATATCTACTTTTACACAAAAAAAAAAACACTTACCGTTGAGTACTCCTAAAGAATAAACAAATGTGTATTTTTACACATTGACCCTAAATTAAATCTACAAAAAGAGTATACTTCATAAATATTAGACGCTATATAGACATGCTAGCAATAATTTTACAATTTAATCTCTGGCATATAAATACAATTTCAATTTTATTTGTTATGTATAAAATTGTCATAATCACTCAAGTCAATCATTAGCTAATTTATTATTAATAAAATTAGTTATAAATTTTGATTAGGCGATAACATGTCAAAATTATATTGCGTGTTATTAAATTTGTTAATTTTACATGCAATGAATCATTTTTTTAAGATAATTTAATATGTTTTATAATTTCATCTGTTTCTTTTAGAAAAATTATTGGATACACATTTAAAATTTAGTTTAAGATTGTTCATATAAATCCAGATTATGACCCTTTAAAAAACAAGAAATTAAAAAATTTAGATCGTTACAAAAATAATTTGGAATATTTACATCAAATATTTGTCGCACATCAGTATATTATTAATAAATCAATCAGTGTATATAATTAAATTTATGATAACTTTAATAGTTGCTAATCATGTATCCCATATGAATATATGATATAAAATTGGGAAAATCACCCCTAGGATCTAAAGACCAAACTTAATTATAAAAAAGTCCCTCTATACTTTTGTCTTACCATGAGGTCTTTAGGGACCTTTTTATAATTATGTTCATTGGGAAAATTCCACTGCTGCCCCTGTCCTTTTTTTGCAGGCCCCCTTGTCCTTTTATGCATTTGAGAGAGAAAGGAAAATATTAAAAAATTCGCGGGTACTGTTCACAACGTATGGGAATGTTAACAACTTCACCAGCCGTTTTGACAACTTCGTCAGCACGTTTTAACAACTTCTCAGGCGGGGTATTGTTCACAACGTATGTGAATTTTAACAATTTTGCAGGCTGTTTTGACAACTTGATAAGCACGTTTTGACAACTTCTCAGGCGGGATAGTGTTCACATGCCATGGGAATTTTAACAACTTTGCAGGCCGTTTTGACAACTTCGTCAACACGTTTTAACAACTTCTTAGGCGGGGTATTGTTCATAATGTATGGGAATTTTAACAATTTTGCAGGCCATTTTGACAACTTCTCAGGCGGGATAGTGTTCACATGCCATGGGAATTTTAACAACTTTG
>JBAGKO010000002.1:11817694-11842573 GCA_037177275.1 Acacia concinna | reverse complement strand
GCTAAGATATATTGTTTGAAGAATTTAAGAGTTTTTTTCTCAATTTATTTTTTTTACTTTTGTAAATAGTTATCTGTTAAATTTTTTTCAGATCTCAATGAAGGCTTATTTAATCTTATTTATACAAACAGAGAAAACTTAACTAAAAGTATAATTAATTCTTTCAATATATGCATACTTAAATAAAAATATTTATAAATTATGACCAAAAAATTAATTTAAGAAATTAAAATTTAAAATTAAATTAAGTTATATAACAACTTAAATTTTCATTATTAATACTATATGGTGAAGAAAAATATTTTTTTCAAATATGTTTTTAATCATGGTGTAGTGACAAAAAAAGAAAGAATTTTTTTTGAAAAAATCCCAAAATCAGACAGTGGAAATAGAAAAATCCCAATTTGGGATAACAAGATTCAAAAATCCCAAATCAGTCTATTTATACTTTTTGCGTAATTAGGAAAATGCCACTGGATTTTTAATAACATGAGTATCGTAATTCACAACAAAAGTATCTCAATTAACAACACTGGCACAAACAACTCACAGCGTAAATACGTAGTATATAAATGCTTCTAGTATTGTTAATTTGGATACTCATGTTAAAATTCTAATGGCATTTTCGTAGTTACTCAAAAAAAATACAAAAAGACTTATTTGATATTTTTGATTTTCCTGTACTGAATTAAGATTTCTCTATTTTTTTAATTTTTTTTTAGAATTTTCCTTCTTTTTTTTTTTTTACTTTTAAAGTTCAAATGGCCCCTAGGGGTTTATTCATAACTACTTAAAAAATAAACTTTTCATTGAGTTTAGTATACCGATTAAAAATAAACTGATCTAAAAAAGTGTGATCAGTGAGATTTTTTGTAAATAAGGGTTAATGATTTTAGATTTTCTATATAGGTTCTTTTTTTATACTGATGAAAACTATATACATTATACTGGTTAAAAGTATAACTAATGTGAATTTTTTTTTTGGAAAATAAAAATATTTATCTATTTCTATTTAGGTTAGAATCACAGTTGTTTTCTCTCCTGGTTCGACTAATAGCTGGTGTATAAATTCACTCAAAAACTCATACTTTAACCCTATCTATTTACCCTCCAAAATATGAAAGGATATTTTAGTCTTTTTTTCTTATATTTTAAATATGCATTCCAAATTATACCATTTACATACTAGACACTTTAAATTCATTTTCAATTCCAATTCATATTCCTTTTCCTATTTTAATTTTATCAAATCTGTATCATATCAAATGGGGCCTAACGTTTTTTGTATGCATAGAAAATAGTGTCTGCTATCTGCATGATGCCCAAGGGGGGAAATAAAAAGATAAAGGCAAACGAGAGGGTTAGTGTAATACTTTCCTAATTTTTTCCCCAAAAAAAAAAATATATCCGTAGTTTTCATTGTTGTAATAAATAGTTATAGGGGTGGACTATGGCTAGCCAATAAATTTGAGGATGTAAATATTGAAACACTTCTAGTTGTTTTTTTTTTTTTTGGAAATTGCAATTTGGTCTTAGAATTATGATCAAACAATCTCACGAAATCGAATAATTACAATAAAGTCTCAAAAGTTGTCAATGAAACTCATAAAGTTGTTAATGATAAATATATAAAGTTGTCGTTAACAATTCCATGAATTTTATTGACAACTTTAAAGGATTTTTTTATAATTATACGATTTTAAAGAACTGATTAATCGTAAATTTTTTTTTTGAGATCAAATTGCAGTTTTCCCTTGTTTTTTGGTATATCAAATATTAAATATGAACTCTGCATTCAGAGGACAGGCCCACTAACTCAGCTTAAGAATGAATATGGACTTCCATGGCAGGCCCATACTTTTGGGGTAGCTACAATTGTATTTTAATTGGGCATCTGTCCTATCTTGTATAAAAATAAAAATAAGAAAGAAAAATATTTCAAGTTCCTATTTCGTCTCATCTTAATTAGGTCCATGCAATTTCTTTGTCAAGTTCATGTGAGCCCATTTGAATTGCAGAAAATGTTGGAAAGTAATGGAATGAAATTGAAAAGAAGAGAAAGGAAAAGAAGGGAAAATATTTTGCTATGGGTATTTGTTAAAGGAAAATGGGTTAACAGGAAATTTTTATTTGACATAAGAAAATAACTAAAAAGACTATTTTACCTCTAAACTAAATATATTATTTAAATGTACGTAGATCCACTCATCCTTTTATATCACATTTAATATCATATTTAGGGGTTTGTTAGTCATTTGATCTTTTTCCTCCCCACTTAAAAATGGGTTCCCACCAATATTGGTGCGAACTCATTTTCAATCAATTTGGGAAAATTGGTGGGCCTAAAATGGCAAACCAAAACACCGCTATTAAAGGGAAAACCTATTTTACTTTTTTCTAATCCTTAAACTCTAATAGTTTCACTTATAGAAGTTGAGTCCAATAGAAAGTGTTGGTTTCAATCCTCATTAGAAGAAGATGTGTCACGTTTAGTGTTGTGCCTTATAATAAAATAGTTCATATAGTTTCACTTGATTTTGGTAAACTCTTTGCAATTTTTTTTTCTTATTTTTAATCAAGTGGTTATATTTCACCTTATTTTTAATTAAATCCTCACAGGCTCAATATACTGAAATACTAATTACAAAAGCTCGAGTGCAATTTTGCCTTGCATGTTTTCATATCCTTATGACTCAATTGGTAAATCTTGTTTTTCTTTCTTACAAAAATAAAATAAAATAAAAAATACAAGGTTAGAAATGGAAGGTTCTACGTAGTAACAATTGCTGTACATAAAGCAGTAGTAAAGGAATGCAAAATAGTATAACCTTTTCATGTAATGAAAAACAAGACACAATCATGATCAATATTCTTTTGGTAACTGTCTAATCCATTCACCTCTTAGGCCTTAGGGGTTAGTTAACTAAATAAGATTTAAGTAATCAAGCATGCACATCATTAATATATGCTTCATGGCTATAATAATTTCTCTTAATGAGCTTGTGCTTTACAGCAGTAAAATATTATTCATCATGAGTCTCAAAATCACTTAACGGTCCAAAATTTTCTTTAAAATTAAGGGAAAAAAATTTCTCCACCGCAAAATTAATTACCCGTACGTACCTAAAGTTTGATTAAAAATCTAAGTGCAGCCTATTTTTAATGGACACACATCTTTTTCAACTGTGTGCGAATTTATCTTCAACTATACATATTAAATGGAAGGCACTTGCAGATACAGCTGAAGATTATTTGTGTCACCCACTTAAAAATTCAAGTCCTTGAGTGCCTCGTGCCTGTGGATAATAAATTTCACCATGAAAGATTTTTTTATTAATTTCTCTTAAAATAACCCTTTTACAAAATAAAGAAAAGATTTGACTGCATTGTAAAAGATAGACATCTCTATCTCCCCCCACATCACTTTCCATGTCCCTTTCTCTTCTCTTGAGCAGTGTGAAGTTCAGCTTTCTCTTGAGAGTATTGAGGGAAAAGAGTAAAACTAAGAAAATACTAGTAATCTAGTTGCACATGAAATGAACAACTAATATTGAACACACATACAGGGAGAAGTTTAACTCACATAGGTTTGTTTTTAATTAGGGGTGTGTTGGAATTGCAATGGCAATTCAATTTGAATTAATTGCAACATTTTGGTCCCTCCCTCCACACACTACTTCTGAATACTGATATCTTTTTTTTTTTTTGGGTGGACCCACATGCATCATTTGTGTGGATCATTCTTTCAAAAAGGCTATATACCCAACTGGTTCATCATCTTCCTCCTTACCACTAACTTTAAGCTTTCCTAAGAACATGCATCAGTTCACACAATATGCAGTTTAAAGTCTGATTACTTCATAATTAACCCATATGCACTTGTTTCCCAAGCTCCACAAATGATATTTTATTTTACTATGAGAAAAAATTGAATATTTATTTGAAATTCTATATTCAAAGGAATTATGTTTTCAGTAGCTAATAATAAATTAAATAGCACCAAGTGGCTCTAGATTTAGGGGTTCTTGTTATAGCCGAACATGAGGGAAAGATCCAACAATTAAATATGTCCATAAGGTACCAAATGCGATTGTTTAAGTATGAGGTCTTGAATTTGAATTTGTATGAATGCAGAAAACGCCTTTAGGTGAGCTATATCCAATTGGGCCCGAAAATATTCAAATATGACATAGCTATTTATTTCAAAATATGTTCAGGTGAAAAGCCACTATAAATGTGTCCATATGATGAACATGTGTGTTGGGAAACTAAGCATTGATCTATTTTTTTCCATTCTCATTTCATGAGATTTCTGATTTCTCTGTTGCTTTATTTCAAGTGGTAAAAAATACCTATAAGAGAACTTGAAAAGTTGTGCCTCATATATTCCTTCCTTACTAATTCTTGGTGCTTTGTTTGGATTCTGTCTCTAGCGAAAACCAAGAAATTAAATTAGACAACACAACAGTACATAATAAGGTTTTGCTTGACTTACTATGCTGATGATTAGATTGGGATAGATATTTCTTTGTATTCTTATATCAACCCTAATTATTATCTTAGCTAATGAAAGAAGCTTGGAACAACCATGGATATTATATATATATATATAGGTACGGATTACGGAAACTTTAAATAATTCATATAGTGTTCATCTTTTCTTCACAGTTCTTAGTTGATGATTCAGTAACCCCAGTAACTTGTAGTTTGTTAACATGGGAAGATGTCACATCAATTTGCTCACCAATATTTGCTTTCTTCTGAAGTTTTTCCCTAATTTCAACCACCTTTCATTCACTACATGAAACGTTGATATGCAAAAAAGAAAAGGGAACAGAATAATAATGATGATGATGATGATAAACACCCTACTCTTGAAGATTTAGTTCATCCTATATCATCAGTAAAGATGAAAGGGATGAATCTTGAGAAGCTTCACATACATGATTTTCACACATCTGTGATCTGACTTAAAAGAATATAGTTTTATTTTGTTCAGCATATATCAAAGATGAAAAGGATATTACTAAAAAATAAAAAAGATGAGAAGGATGAATCTTGTGAGGCTTCATTTATATGTTTTTCACACAACTGTGATCTGACTTACTTAAGTTTAAGACTCAATCATAAAGAAAGAAATGGGCTTTATAATGCATATCAGAAGCTTGCAGGCAAAGGGGTTTGATTCTTCTGTCTCCATAGTCAATAAGGTTGATTGGTGAAACCCTCATGAGAATCTTTGTTGAGAGAGAACTACAATCACGGCACAAATCTGATCAATGGTGGGTGGATATCTTTTTATATTTTGGTTTTGTTTTTTGTTTGCTCTTTTCTTTTGGCACGCTATACAAATGTCCAAAAGCAAGGAAAAAGTAGATAAAAGATAAGACAAGCAAACAAGCGCACCTGTGCATACAGATAAAAGGAGTTTTGAAAAGAATATCAGAAAGGAAAAACAGGCATAATATAGGAGATTTTAATTTCTTTCCAAATCTGTTACCAAACATAGACAAAGAAACAACTAAGCAGAAGGGGGGGAAAAACTAAAAGTGAAGATACAATATATCAGAGAGGACCATTGGAAATTGGTGCTCCTTTCTTGATGTTATCCATGTTAGTAGTTTCATAAACAGGAAGGCCACTTGGGTAGTAACCCAAGTCATAGTTTTGCAACTCAAACAGATCAGAGCTTGAATCACTATCTGCACCATCATCATCTACTTCATTGAACTTTTTGAATTCCTTTTCCTCTGGTGGACAGTTTTTATTATTCTCCACCACCAATACCCTATCTTTCTCAGATAGAACATTTTTTGATGTTTTGTAATTTTCATCCAAACCAGTTGGCTGCTGATGATCTCTCTTTTTCTTATCATCCCACATTGTGACATTCTGAAAGGAAGTTGACTTTACATGGCCATTGTAATTGTGTTTTGACACTGACACTGATTGCTGATTCTGCTTCTGGTCTGTGAAGTTTCTGAATTCCTTGCAGCTCTTTGTTGGGGTTTGAACATAAGGAGGTGTTCTAAACCCTGAACTGAATGAAGAATATAGGGACTTTGAATCTGCAGTACTGGAACTTCTGAAATGGCTAATGCTGCTTCTCCTCAATCTCCTCCCACCTGGGCTCTCATCCTCATCCTTCATAGACTGAGTGGTTGATTTCGACTTCGCCTTCTTCTTCTTCGACGTGGATTGGCTGAACAGAGAGTTCAAGAAGCTGGCAAGTCTACCACCTGGAGAGCTAGGTTGCTTGTGTTTCTTCTCCTTCCCACCATGCTTCTCCACCCCATGAAAGTGTTGAGGAAGTAAGCTTCTCATGGGCATGTCTAAGCTGATTCTGGCTCTGTGTCCATGCCTATCTTCTCTCATGATCTTCTGATTAAAACCAGAGCAGCCATTATAGCCAACAGCTTCATTGTATCCTGAGAAGTACCTCGCAGCTTCAAACACATCAAGCTCACCCGAATCATTCCTGTAGGGGAAAAACTTCTTGTGGTGATGACTCCTTTCGGAGTCTATAGCGCCTGCTATGGACATGGTTATGCAGAGTGAAAGGTTTCAACTTTCAAGAGCTGGCGATGAGGTGAAAGAGTTATATGGGTGAAGTGTTGTAGGTATGTGTGTGTAGTAATATCCAACACTGAGAGAGGGTAAGGGCTTTTAAAGATGCAAAGGAATCAAAAGGGTTTGAAATAATTGAGTTTAGTGGGGAGGGTGTTGATGAGAGCATCAGTTTAGAATAATAATATCCGGCCATAATTTTACATGATGAAAGAGAAGATTTGGAGGTTTTTAGGGTGAGACCCACTTGATATGTATATATGAATTTGAGCATAAGTAATAGAGAGAAGCAAAGTGGGTTCCACATTCATTGCTTTTCAAATATTTTTGATGCTATGAAATTAAAAACTAGAGGCTGGTTTGTGAAGGGGAAAAAAATCACTGTGCTTCCTTGGATTCTATTTACTTCTACCAAATTAAGTGGGGAATTGGATTTCAAGTAGGAAATAGTTATGGATCCCAAAGTCTCATGAGCATATAACACAAGTTAGCTAGCTGTCCAAAGACAAATAATAATTATGCAGAACCCCACCAGGGCTTTTAAGTCACTCTTAAAAGGTATAAAGTAATTATTTGCAAGTAATTTTCTTTTGATTTTCATAGATCTACTATGGTTAGGTAGTTCCATAGCCCAAGCCTTTTTTCGTCATAAAAGATCTCTTACTAGTCGGTAATATTTCAATTCCCAACCACTGGCTAATTCAAAAATAGGATACTAATATCTGAGATATATATAATTATATTATCAGTTTATAGCAGATAGTTGATGGATGTCTTATTGTACTGAGCTACTCTATGTAGCCTTCAAAACAAACTCAAAATCTTCACAATTAACTAGTATCATTATCATGTAAGTAATATAATATATGAAGTCCCACCAAAGGAGCAAAAGATAATGGTGGCATGGACTTTTCCTAGCAAAAGAACTGGTACACATGCAAACAGCAAAACTTCGTATAAAACATCTTTAACTTCCTTTCTAGATATTGGTGTTAGTCAATAGAACATTTGGCCCATCAAAAATATATATATAGCCCCCACCTGTAAGTGTTGGACGTAGTGGTCACAATAGTAGTAATAGTCACTGTGTGGGTGTGGTGGGCACACACACACACACGTGTGTGTTGCATATGAACCAAAAGAGACACATCACAGACCCGCATGATGAAAACCACATACACCAGTTAGTTGAAGCTGATCACTTGAAGAAGAAGAAGAAGATGATGACCATGACAGTCTCATTAAGATCATATGATTCTTAAGCCAATGAGAATATCTGCAGCAAAAGATTCGTTTTATTACTTACAAACAACTACTTGTTTTTTTTATACTATGAACCAGTGTCCATTGCCTTTCCTGGATCCTATTATTAGGCATCGAAGCAACCAACCACATTAGTTTTGAGGTTTATGGCTATGCTTTTCAGCATGAGTGTCTTCTCTAGACCTATAGGGATTTAGCAGGGCATTACACCATTAGTTGTTACGTAACAGGATTTTTTGTCCACCACTAGTTTGAAGCTTATGAAGAAACATGTTTAATATTTCACATAGCCACTTTCTGTTAACCTGTGACTTATCATCTTAGCTTCATATGCATGCCTAAAATAAAAGTCTATATAAGATAAATCAATGCTTGGTTCTGGTTTCTTGGCACTAGATAGACGTTGATAGATCAAGCTGGATGGGGTTTTATTTGGGGGTCACTCACTCTCACTGTCGCCTTTCAAAGTAGATGTATCATAAATTGATAGGACCAGTCATATGGAAGAGCTAAGTGCATTTCATCAAACATGTAAACTGGAAAAAAAATAAAAATAAATATAATTGCCTATGGATTGGATGCTCTCTGGACAAAACTGTTGTGATCATCATCTTCTTGCCTGCATATTGAAGTCCGTTTGGTTGCTTTCAATTTGCTCAAAGCTGTGATGAACATGTTCAGGCCAAAAGTTACAGTACACAAGACGCAGATTTTTTTTGTTCTTGGACTTGTTAATTTAGTCCATTACCGGCAAATCTATGCAAGGCCACCCACACACACTCTCTTATACACTTAGAGATAAGTCTCTCAATCACTAATGGCCTAAATATCAAATGAAATGGTTGATCAACCAAATAGGCGTGTTAAATGGAACAAGGGTTTTTAAGATATTAAAAAAATAAGTGGAAAAAATTGAGCTTTTTTAAAAAACAAAAAGCTAAAGACATCTTTTTTAAGCTTTTTTGACTTTTTCAAAAGTAATGTTTTTCTTATGGAAAAAAACAAACAAATAATGAAAGCATAATAATACACACATATTTATTATTATTCTTGATAATTTTGATTGATCTATCTAGCTAGTAGCTAGCTGTGTTATAAATTTGAATTTGTCTTCATTCATATGTTGCTACACTATAACAGTATCTTGATGATCACCCTCATGCAATGAACAGAGGGGGTTTTTTATTTTTTATTTTCTCCATGATATGATCTGACGATGTTGGAAGAAACATGTTTTGACAAGAGTTTATTCATATGGGAATGTTCTTTAAATGAGAACCAAGCATTCTTAAAGTAAAGGTTTTCAATGGTCATGGTTGTCCCAAAAGTCCCGTCTTTTATGCTTCATGCATGCTTGATAGTCCCTGTGAATGTGCCCTATTATCTTTTTCTCCTCTCACTAATCCCTTTGGGTAGATTATTCCATGACTACATTTGTTGTGATATTTAAATAAATATACTTCTAATGGGTTGCTTCCTTTCAAATTGGCAATCAATATGATATTAAAAGAAATATTACCCCTTAATACATGACATATTTAGAAAGTTGATTTTAGTCTTAAATATAAGATATAGTTTTTTTATTTATCAATTTTTGTTAATTTACTCCTATTGATACTCCTCCAACAATAATAAAGAAGGAAAAAGATCAGAATGAGAGAATTAATTAAGAAAGGTGATTGAGCGTTTTAGAAAATATATATCATATGAACTAACTCAACTAACTTTTTTAATCTAATCAAATTAAGTAAATATGTCTTGTATCAAAGATCGGGGAAGTATTTCAATCAATTCCAAATGTGGCATGAAATATTTGATTTTTTTTTAAAATTTGATTAGGAGTTAAAACACAAAGGATTTTCACCTCCCTAAAAAGTAAGCCTCTCGGATTTAAGAAATTTGATTCTAGAAACACAAAAGTAAATATGTTTGTTATACTCAAAAGTGATATAGAGTTACAGACACTTTAACTTTCTACATCTGTTTTGTGTGAACAGACGTAGATATCAGTATATATCACTACAATATCACTAGTGTTTATATTGCTCTAAAAAGGATATAAATTCAGGATAAATGGGCGTAGAAAGTCTTTAATTTCCTGCAGTACAGTCATAACTCAATGTGTATGGAGTAAACCTAGCGAAGAAATTGTTTCTTTTTGTCCTTTATAATCAAAGGAACCTGAGGAAATTTAGTTGGAGTTAATGTACGCACAGTGGGTGTGTCAAATAGCAGGAACAAAAGTTTTACATTATTTGGGAGAGAAAGAATACAAAGGAGTATATTTTACAACTTGTATTTTTTGATTGGTAAATGGGTTAAGAGTATCAGGAGGCAAACGTGTTGGATTTTCAGCGATTCTCTTAGGGCCAGTTACTTTCATCACTTCTCTTCTTCTCTGACTTGATTAGAGGAAAAAAGGTCAGGTCAAGTACAAGGTGATTTTTCAACATATATATATATATTACATGGTGAAGCAACGGTGAAAAAGAAAAGGTGAATTTACGTATTAGAAAATAGACTATTCATAACAAAATGTGGATGAAATTTGGAGTAATTTAAGGAGGGAATTAGGTCCATACCATATATAAAGTGTCCCTACAAAGATAAGGACATGGATACAAGTTGAGAAGACAAGGTGGGGTTGAAGCATAAAACCTGGAAGTACTATTGCTTCTGAGATCAACTTATCTCTGCAACCATATATATGATATGATCGTGGCCTTCGTACCTTTCATTACTTTTATTGCTGCAATTAATCTCCACCTTCATGTGGGCGTGCCTGCCTAGCTTCTTGTTGGATCACCATTTTCCAAAAATAAATAAATAAATAAATAATAATAATAATTAGCCACCTTCATTTGTGTTTTTATTTTTTAAGACATGTAGAGAACAGAAAGTAATTAATTAAATAAATTAAAACAGGTGCTCATATATCTAAAAAGGGTATTTTTCATTCATGTCATTAAAACACATATTTTGATTTTTAATTTTAAAATTATAAACGCCAAAATACTCATAAACCCCTTAATATTAGCACCCTACCATTAAAAGCACGGTTAAATCTAATCGAATCCATGCCACACTATATTAAATCCCTTAGAATGATTTGGTATATGGCATATGATTGTGCATTATTGAATGTATATTTAATCTACCTTAATTCTCATAATTATGCATAAGGATAATAATGTAATTCTCTTCAAAATTTGATTTCCCCAACAATCCCTAGGTCACTGGAAATTAAAGTTTCTTCTACACTGTGTTGTCTCCAGGATGTTTTGTACAACGCAAAAAATTAAGACAGTGAGCAAGGTGGAGAGCACCGGAGATGGAAACGACTTTAGTGTAGAATGAACTTTCCAGCGATCTAGGCCTTGTTGGGAAAGTAGGTTTTGAAGAGAATTACATTATTATCCTTCTGCATAACTATGAGAATTAAGCGAAATTAAATATATTAAACAATGCATTATCACTTGTCATATGCCTAATCATTTTAAGGGATCTAATGTGCCTTGGTTTCAATTATATTTAACAGTGTTTTTAATGGTGGGGTGCTAGATGTCAAAATATTATAGTTGAGGGTGTGAATTTTAAATTTTTAAAGGTGATGGTGGGGTTTATATATGCAACAAGGTTAAAGTTATAGGGTTATGAGTGTCTTAGCCAATTTTAAAAATACATATATATTATTAATAATTAAGAAGCCTTGATTTCTTCAAGCACATGTATATTTATCTTGTTTTCAATTAAAGATCTTCATCAGGCTAAGTCTAATCCTATGATCAATTATGGGTAGGATAGGTCTCCAACCATATTATGATAATATTACCATCAAGTCAATGTGTTTAATTAACTGTTCGATCTTTTGAAGTAATTAATCCCATCCACAACTAACACCTCCAAGAACATCTTCTTAGTAACACTAAGAAAAAAAAAATCAAGGATCTTATATAACGTACATATGAGGAATTGAACAATATCCTTTGGATCGTATCTTCAGAGGAATGAACATATGTGCAGATTGACTTGCTCATCAAGCGAATCATCACAACATGAATATACTGAAATGTTTACCAATTTCTTGATTAGGTGTAAGAACCTCTTGTTTTCTTATATATATATATATATATATATGAATTAGTTCTATCACTTTTTGTTTTCAAAAAAATAAAAATGGGCACAATAGATGGGCTAGCATACTGAAAATTAGTCTAGTAAGTCAATAAGCAACTTATGCCCACCCTTATTATAACGAAAGTCAAGAGGGCGTATAAGAATTATATTAAAAACAACTTTTTTATATTAAAATAATCTTTTTAATCGAGTAAATATGTAATTTTTTGTTTTTTGAAATATAATTTAGTTTTAGTTTGCGTGTTTATGGGATTATTTATTTTTAATTATTCTCAATTTAGAAATTGATTATCATTTATGTTTTAGACTAAACAGAGAAATCTTCGAATATTTAAGAAATGAAAAAAGACTTACATTGTAAGTTATATCAACATGACGTGTGTAATTAACAATTAACTATCCAGATAATAGAAATCTGACTTGGCAACGAAAATCAATCACTCACTCACTCACACACACACAAAAAGAATAAATGTAACTCTATATATTTTTGGCAGTTTATTTAATAATAGTTGATTCAATATTTAGCAGTCCGTGAACTATTAATAATACTGCACATTTACTTGCCTTTATGTCTTTTTTATTACGTCAAAATTAATTGTTTTATATTAAATTAATGATGTTGGATGGGGAGGAAAATTATATGGAGAATTTCAGTTGAGAACCAAAGATATAAATTAATTTCAATCAAATCTCAAAACATTCTTAAATTTTACTGTGGAACCAAGGACCTAAATAAAAATAAGTTTTTCAAATAAAAAGACAAATAATGCCACTTAATTCATGAACAAGTAAAATTCTCCCATAAACAATTAAGCAACTCTTTTTGAATAAGTGATCGAAACCTTCCTATGAATAAGATAAGTGTGCAATTTTGATAATTGAAAATTAATATATTATTCATAAGAAGATTATACTTGCTTAAGAAGAGTTGCACACTTGTTCATATGGGAATTTCACTTGTTCTTGAGATAAAGAGCATTATTATCTTTTTCTCTGAAAAACTTATTCTTGTTTTGATCATTGGTCATGCACTGAAATTTCAGAATGTTTTGAGGTTTGACTAAAATTAATTTGGATATTTAATCCTATACTGAAATTCTCCCTAATTATTTTAGGGAAAGTGTGAGGAGCATGTACACTTTTTTTAGTGGAAAGGGAGAAATACACTACCTCCTGTCTTAATTTTAAAACCCAGTTGATTTTTTTAGAGAATCCTAAGAAAACTAATTATATTAAATAAAGTATTAAAATTTATCATTTTTATCAAACTATTTTGTTTGGCTTATGAATTAATATATAATGTAATAAAACACAATATATAATATGATTAAGTAATTTATTTTGCTTCCTTAACTTCTAAAAAAAAAAAAGAGTCAATTGGGTCTTATAATTAAAATCAGGGGAAATATTAATCTATCTAGAGATGCACATATAGACCGAATATAACAAGATAAGAGGGGCAACTTAAGGATGCGTTTGGGTTAGCGCCCGCAAAAGAGGCATTTATTGTGTACGACTTTTACATAAACTTAAGTTAGGGTAAAAGTTAGTCAGTGTGATGTTATTTATATTTAGATTAGCTTTGGTAAGATAGTTACTTTTAAAACTAAAACTTGTTTGGATTATTAATAAAAAAGCAAAGTTTAGATGTAAAATGGCTGAAAACAATTTTTATCCTAAATATAAGTTGAAAATAGGGAACTAATATTTATACTAAATGTAAGATATATTTTTTATATTTATCAATTGTTTATACAAATTACCACTATCAATACTCTCCCAAATAGGAGAGGGAGCTAGGGAATTAAGGAAGCGTGATTTCAAGGGTTTTTATTGATGGGGGCAGTAAAAATCATTCATTTTGGACTTATAGGGAGTAAGGTGATCGAGAGCTTGAGAGGATACTTGAAGGTTTCCATAATGTAGGGTTTTGAAAAGATTTTGAGCCTCCACTTTAAGGTTTTCATCATTTTTCTTCTCTTTTCTAATTTAGTTCATAATGTATTCAATTATTTGGTCTAGTTTTTCCATGCATTTGGACATGGTAGCTAAACTTTCATTCTAAAGTTGCTTTGAATTTCTATATGAATTGAAAATTTATTATTCTCTTTTTTCTCTAGCATCTAATAAAGTATTATGTATTGATTTTAATTATTTTTTGCTTAGTGCCTCAAAATGTTTGATTACTTAGTTGATTTATTGAATGAGCTGATACACTACTACAAAAATGATTCACGTGGCACTTATTTTTGTGGATATGTGGCGCTTAAAAAGCACCACATATCCAGGCATCACGGGAGAACTCCTGTAGTGCTTTAAGAGAGTGCCATAAGAGTTGAGACCTGCTATGGCACTCCGTAGGCCTCCTATGGTGACCTATTTAAGGAGCACCATAGGATGTCTCTTATGGTGCCCTACTCTAGAAGTGCCACAAGATACCTTGATTTTTTTAAAAAAATATTTAAATAATTTTGTGCTACTTTCTGTATAGCAAAAATGAAAATAAACCCTAATGATAGATGTTTAATTCAGTATCAAGTTAACAAAGCAGTAGCTAATCAACAAATGTATCAAATTAACAAAATAGTAGCTAATTCATTATCAAATAAACTCAAACATTTGTAATTTGTCTCATCAAATGTTAACACCATTCTTCAATTATTTTATGGACTTGATTTTCTGTTAAGTTCTCAACCCATTCACCTTTATAATATTGCATACACAAAGTGATTTACATATCAAATTAAAATTGCTAAAAATTAGACCACTACTACTCAATTTAATGTAAAACACAATATGAATTGTAACTTGAAAACTTATTGTTGAAGGAACAAAATTTTTATTTTGGGTAATTATATCCTTAATCTATTTGCAATCCATAAATACTTGTGGTAAGCTAAACGGTGAATACTAACCAACTTATAAAACTTCTTTAATCTAATCAACTTAGTTAAACATGTATTACATTAAGGAAGATGTGAGTATAAGAGTACTACATATGCCAAAGGTTTCCAGTTAAAGTATAGCTTGGACGAATCTGGCCAATGTATTCGCTGTTTGATTCACAAAGCCCGCAACAAGATGTATGCATCCATCACCATATATATATATATATATATGG
The DNA here is from genome assembly GCA_037177275.1 of Acacia concinna. Classification (NCBI taxonomy): domain Eukaryota; kingdom Viridiplantae; phylum Streptophyta; class Magnoliopsida; order Fabales; family Fabaceae; genus Acacia; species Acacia concinna. The sequence goes on along the minus strand of JBAGKO010000002.1, from coordinate 11,827,482 downwards.
TGTCTAAGGCATTTAGCTTTAATAAGAACCTTCTTTTCCTACATCAGCTAGAGCAAAGTCTTAATCCACATTAAGGCCTAGGTCATTTTTAAATGATGTTTCCGTTGGTTACCTTCTTGATTCCCATTTTTATCTCATTTAAAACTTTATAGGCGTTGATGATACAATGAATTCATCGTGAGAACTGGTACTCTAATCTTTAATATAAGTCATTTCAACTAATTTATTATGATAAAAAATTTATAGTTAACCCATTGAATATGTCTTAAATTGATTTTTTTTAACATTACCCATATTGAATTAGATTTTGAAGGAGAGAAAAATTCAAAAAGTCAAAATTTTAAACATATTAATTACATGAGTAAAAGTTATAAATAAAAATTAATTACTTGTTAAATGATTTATATTATGAATTTTAGCAAGTATATAGTATTATATATAATATTGCTGGAGAGGAAAGGCATGGCGCCAGCAATTTTTAACTACCATGTCCCCAAGAAGCAAAGTAACACAAAAAATGATTATATAAAAATTAGAGAGAATTACATTTAAGTCCCAAATAAAAGAAATGATCCATTGACAAATTTTATGATAGCTCTCTAACTTATCAACAGTAGCTCCTTATTTGTAAATAGGAGATTTTTTTTTATTTATAACCTATATGCAATTCTCCCTAAAATTATACATTCCATCTATTTTGTAGAAATTGTCAAAGATTACATTTGTCTATCAGTCTGTCTATGATAAATTCAGACATTTTGTTGTTGTAGTTTTACGATAAAGTGTTATGTTATTTAAGGCATAAACAAGAATTAGTTCATTTAGCATAACTTTAAGCTTAACTACCTAAATTTTCTGTTACCATAACCTAACAAAAATGAAAAGTCTTGAAAGACAAATCCTTTTGTTCTTTTGCCAAAATGAAGAACGACCTATACCCTATGAAGAAGCGTAGTAGTATAGAAGTGCAGTGCCCTACAGCTATAGTAAAAAATTCCAACATCATGTGAGGCAAAACCTTACATAGAGAGCAAACATCAGTACAGTAACCAACCAATGAGAGATCGACAACACAACATCGAAAAAAGGCAGAGCCCTAGGTTTATATCACACCAGCTGTCGCCAAACCCTCAATCCCACAATTTGTTCTCACACTTCTTCTCTCTCAGTAATCTCTATCTATCTATATACAAACTCAGCCTCGCTATCTGTGTTTTCCCATACTTGTCCAGAAGAAGAAAGACTCCATAAATTACTGATCTTTCTCCTTCTTCTTGCATTAAAATCAAAGCTTGTTCCTTTCCCTTCTTGGGGTTTCACTTGTCTAGTGTTTTCTTGGGAAAACAGTTTATAATATATATATATATATATATATAATGGGAAGAGGTAGGGTTCAGCTGAAGAGGATAGAGAACAAGATCAATCGGCAGGTGACTTTCTCCAAAAGGAGAAATGGATTGTTCAAGAAAGCTCATGAGATCTCTGTCCTCTGTGATGCAGAGGTTGCTCTTATTGTCTTCTCCCACAAAGGAAAGCTCTTTGAGTATGCCACAGATTCTTGGTATAATAAATATATATTTATATATTCACATCATCATTCCTTTTGTTTATATCTGATCTAGGTTTTGTTAATTTCTTATTTCTTCTTTCAGTAACTTTTCATGAACCTGTATGTAATACTTGGTCTGATTATTACTTCTTTCCTTGTTTTGCAGTATTTGAGGAGGGTTTTGCTTATAAAACAGTGAAAAAAATGATTTTTTTTTAAAATCTCGAGGGGCTGTTGTGTAGGAGATATATATTTAAGTGGCTTAAACAAGTCAAAAGAAGTTTTATAGTAGGGATTAATACTCATAAATGATTTTAATGTTGAGAGACCTAAAGTATACATGGCATTTTTTCCATCTGAGATTCGTGACTCTTGAGAGTTATAAAACATTGGTGTACATCAGATCTTGCGAAATCCTTAACTGATTTTGTTTTTATGTTTTATGGATCTAAGTTCCTTAATAATATGTGAGTAAATCTTCTGCAAATCAAGCTCGTATGCTTCCATATTTTGCTTTGATTTCCATAATCTTTGAATTTTTCTTCTTCTTCTTCTTTTAATTTCTTTTACATATATATAGTAGGTTGCTTTGTCTGGCCATAATAAACACTTTGATCTCCATATTCTTAAGCAAGAGGGGAAAAACGCGTCAAGTCCTTCTTTGATTAATTATGTTCAGGCCAAAAACAGAAAGAAATAAATAAATAGTATTTTGTATTATAATTTCTATGCTTTTTTGTTTCTTTTCTCTTAAACCTGCGTCATTTTGTGTTAATAATTTAGTATGTAATTTACTTTAACTAATCTTGGCATAATACCATAATTCACTTCTGCAGATAGATCTTACTATTATTCAAATTCAAGCACACGCTCATGTACTTTAATCGTTTGGTTACATATGCTATTTAAAGTCAGAAATTAAGGTTTGTTTTGAAGACCTTAAGATTCCCTAAATTAGCAAGTCAAAAAGTAGTGTCTTGTATAAAGAGAAAAAAGTGCAGTTTATATATATATATATATAAAAGCAGCTATTCTTTTTAATTAATTCTTTTTCCTATGAAACTCTACCACCACACAAACACACACACACACACACAGCTAGTTCATTGAAAGATAAATGGAAATAAAACCTTAGCTCTTGTGCATAATTTTTGTTGCATCATCAACACCATATATATGCTTTGCTTACATATATGAAGTAATTTCATTATTATTTTCAACTCATGAGGTAAAAACTAATTCTAATCCTTTTTTGTTTGTTGCGTGGATTAATTGTGTGAAGACTCATGTTTCATATTATATGTAGCTCCTACTTTTTGTTCATTTCTTATTTTCTTGCTTCTATATATATATATAGACACGCTCACACACGTATAGGCCAGTTTAATTGATTCATAGTCGCCTGCTCTGTTTGTTTTAATTTGGATGAATATTATTATATGAAATATGATATAAATTCATAAGCATGCCTATATGTATATCAATTTCCATTTCTGATAGCTAAACCTCGATCGGTATGTTTGATAGTTTTCTATTATTGATGAATCGTGGAAACATGTGTGTGTGTGTGTGTCACGAAGTAATTGAAACAAGCTTATACTATACAAGTCCTGAAAAAGGCTAGCAATATATTAAAGAAGGTATTTTACGAAATAAAACAACGTTATATATATATATATATGTATGTATGTATGAAACCATGTAAATGATCCATGAATTTGACGACAACAAATGATGTATTTATATTTATTTATTTATAGCAAATTAACTTACTTTTGCTGTCATTAATTTATTTTTTGGGTGATGCTGGATGATGATGAATGAATGAAAAAGCATGGAGAAGATTCTGGAACGCCATGAAAGGTATGCTTATGCAGAGAGACAGCTAGCCGGAGGAGATGATATTGACTCACAGGTTCGTATTATTATAAATTATAAATATATATATATATATATAGAGAGAGAGAGAGAGACATGAACACACACACACACATCACATAGTCCTATAACTAATTGGAGCCATAATATATTGGCAGGAAAACTGGACGATTGAATATTCAAGACTGAAAGCTAAGATAGAGCTGTTGCAGAGGAACCATAGGTACTATTACTATTTAGTAAATACCACTGTGCTTGCACTGTTTACCATATCATCGATCGTCTACCTAATCAATTACCTATCTGGCTAAGCTAGCTAGCTTTCATGTCGGATATATCCAATTTCTGGTGTTGTTTAATTATAATTATATATGAAATTATTGTGCATAGTTATTATATTGATGATATGATATGATATATGAACAGGCACTATATGGGAGAAGATCTGGGTTCCATGAGCCTCAAAGAGCTTCACAGTCTGGAGCAGCAGCTTGATGCTTCCATCAAACTAATTCGCACCCGCAAAGTAATTATATTAATTACTTATAGTAATTACCCCTCTAATTCTTAATATAACTCATATTTAAAGAGTTGGTATTGATTTTAAATATAAGATATATATATTTTTATATTTGTCAATTTTCTTTTTAATTTAATGCTTCTTGAACATTATAATCAAAGAAGAAAGATAATGAGAGGATTAAGAAAGATGACTAGAATGTTCAAGAAAATATATATCATATTAACTAATTTGATTATTTTCTTTAATATAATCAAATTAAGTAAATATATCTTATATTAAAGATTGTAAGGAGCATATTAATTAAACACACACACACAAACATTGTGAAGATTTATTTCAATTGTTTGACTCCCCTGTAAAATGTATATTTTGGTAACAGAACCAGCTCATGTATGACTCCATTGCCGAGCTTCAGAAGAAGGTAAACGTACGCTATCGTCTCTCTCTCTTTTTATATATACTTTCTCTATTCTTATTTATAAATTTTATTGAAAAATCTTAAAACAATCCTAAAAAAGATAATTATATTATTTTAAGATATTAAAATTTTTTATTTTTTTTAAATTATGTTGTTTGACTTATAAACTATTATATAATGTAATAGAACACAATATATAATGTTATTAAATAATGTAATTAATTTTTTTAAAATTTTCTTAAGATTCTCTAAAAAGGACTTATAAATAATAACAGCAAAAATATTAATATCTGTTGAATGACACAAATAGTATTTGTGTGTTTTTTTCATATGTTTAATTTGTTGAAATTTGTAAATTGTCTACGTATGTAAATTATTTGTTTGTTGTGTCAATAACAGGAGAAAGTGATGCAGGAACAGAATAGCATGCTGGCCAAGAAGGTACTACACACACACATACGTACAATTGTGTCCTGTGATAACTAATTTGATAAAAATAATTACATTATTGTTATTGCCTTATCCATCCCCACACACACTTTTTTTTTTTTTTGCCAACCCATCCCCACACACTCACATGTTAGTACTATTGTGAATTGTTTGTAATTAGGTAATTGTCACTTCGTGGTCTGTCCCTTAGGTTCTAATAGTAGTAATTTGTTATTCTGTGCGCATTTGTTTCTAACACGTGTCGTCTGTGTGTAATTAGACTTGTGTTTTAAAAGGAACAGATTATTAATTATTTATTAATAATTATTAATATGATTGTTAACGAACAGATAAAGGAGAGAGAGAAGGCGGCGGCGGCGGCACAGCATAGCCATATGACATGGGAGCAGCAGCAGCAGCAGCTTGGACTTGGAGGACCCAATTCAGCTTACCTTCTCCCACCCCACCTTCCCACTCTCCACATTGGGTAATTATTTTATTAATTACTCTATTTAATTACCATTTTTTACCCTAAATGTAAGTTGGCTTTTTTTAAAAATATTAAAAAATATAAATAAGTTATTTTAAAATAGTTATATATATTCATTGTTTGCCTTTAAACTAATTTATTTGATTTATAAATTGATATATAATCTAATGATATAATTAAGTAACTTATATATTTAGCATCTTTAATCTATTAAAAAAAACAACTTGGTCTTATTTTAAAACAATACCTCTCCTTGTAATCATTTATATTAGAATGTTATTTATGTTAGTGCAGACTGTCCAATTATAAAAGAGTCAACTAATAACTCGCATGTCGTGAGTAAAGTCCATAATCGATATGAGAATTTTATTAATGAGTAAATATATAAATACCTTCATAAATACTTTGTGAGTTTGGAAGCATGCCCAGTTCTAACAAGTCCAACAATAAATACAAGAGATAGAGGATATTCGTTTAGGTGTGTATAAAAAAAGAAGAAGGAGATTCAGTGTTTAATTTCTTATCAAAAGGCAATATCGCTTTACATAAATAACTCAATATAATGTCTTTTTCCTCTGGCTTAAAATAACTTAGCTTCTGTAATTTATATCGTAGTATTACACGTGATCTAATTTGAATATTTTAATGAGGATATTCGTTTTTAATTTTCTTTTGGCTAATATTGATTCCTTTATTCCCAATACATATCCAATAAAAACATGGAAGTCTCTCTATACCGTACTTTCTCAACTGAACTAGATCATACTAAGTATGTATATAGCATGCAATCCAAATATATCATATAACTATTTGATGTGCTTTATGAGTGTGTGATTGTTTAGGGTATAAAAATAAATAGATGAAGTCTCACATATATATTTGATATTATTATTGCAGGGGGAATTACAGAGAGGAAGGAGCAGCAAGAAACGAGCTTGATCTAACCCTGGAACCACTCTATTCCTGCAACCTCGGATGTTTTTAATTTAAACAAAAAACAACCTTATTTAATATGTTGTGTTTCTGTCTTTTAATATGCGAGGCATCATACGTATTTTGTGTGTATTAATGAATTATATAAGAACCATGATGAGAACACTACATGTACGTCAATTCGTGTATTCATAAATTGATGTCTCTAGTTTAAAAACAAGTTTGACTATATATGTGTGTGTAATGAACTCACAGCTCAATGCGTGATCATTAAGCTTTTTGTTTATGTGTGAACTATGTATGAAGTAAGTTATCGTGATCATTATGTGTGAGTGTGTGTATTTATTCTGCTGCTTTTCGTATTTTACTACTATTATTTATGCCCGCCTCTCTCTCTCTCTCTCTCTGTTTGTGTTATAAATGAAAGCGGAAATCTGGTGATGTGAAGTTAGGGTTTTTAATAAAGTGATGTTGCTACTTACTACTGTTCCCTTGTTTATTGTTATACGTGTCAAATATTTATATTATTGGATGAGTCAAAGTCGGCATAAGATTTTTACTGAGAAAAAGGAACAGTGAATCTTGAAGGGATGTCTTATCCTATGGAGCTACTCTCCGCTGGAGTTAATTTAATATATAGACGTATAACTGGCATGTTTTAAACTAGTTTAATTTTTCAAGTATTAACTCAATTATAATTCAATCTTTTATCTTTGCCATCTTGCATGATTTGCTTCCAACTCAGCCTATAGCAAAATCCCTCCAACTCCAGGCTTGCTCCCACTCAAACCATCGGAGAAACGGCGAGTTGGGCCGCCGGTGCTTTGATTGAGAGCAAGCCTGTAATTGAGTTGGAGGATTTGTATTTTATATTATGGTCAAAGGGAGCTGAGTTGGAAACAATTTTTGTTGTATAAGATGGTTGCAAGGACAATAATACTAACTTTGTTTCTAATTATAAGACGATGTAATTGATTTTTTTTATAAAGATAAATAAGTTACTTATTCATGTAATATGTAGTGTATCATTATATTACATATCAGTTTATAAGTTAGTCAAAATAGCTTGAAGAAAAATAACAAATTTAAATGCTTTTTCAAATGATTTCATTATCTTTCATATAATTAAGATTTCCCAAAAAAAAAAATTAATTGGGGTCGTCTTACATTTAGAACAAAAAATAATGTAAAAAGGTGGAAAAAAGGGATTGATGTATGAATAAGTTAAAAAGTTGAGAGATTGGATTATAAGTGGGCTAATAGGTAAATAACTAAAAGATTAATCATCCCTTTAAAATATTATAAACAACTTTAGTTTAAAACCCCATGCAATTATTATATGTTGGAGTGATTATTTGAACTGTTGTGATATAATAACGTATTGACTTAGAAAATGCTATAAATTTAAATAAGAAGTCTTTACTTGCGTATACATACATACATACATACATACATACATACATACATACATACATATATATACTTGGTAGAAAATCTCATATAAAAAATATCAGAAATACTCAAACTAAAATTCAGGCCTCTCAATGTACCAAATCCCAAGGCCCAATTAGGGGTTTCAAATTTTTGTAAATTTACCCCATTGCCCTCCTGTCATCTCAGTCTCAAATCCCTCTAGCCGGATGCAATTTGATGATTGATGAGCACCTCCTTACATAAATCAGTAAATTCGTTCATTCACTGAGAGATCATTTACAAGAAATTGCATTTTCAATGCTTTTACAGTTGAGCAATTACTCCTCCTTGTGTTTTATTATAGCGGTATAAAACCAAGAAGAAAATGAATGGATTCAAAGGAAAATACCATGAACAAAGAACGAGAGGCAGGAGAAGAAGCAAGAGGGCATATGCGTAAAATCACTCAATTATAAAATTATAAATTAGGCTACTTGACGTGACTTAGAATTTGTTATATTTAGAGGTCTGATTTATGATTTGAATATTTTCCAAGAATTTTAAGGCAAATTCCTATACTAATTTATAGTGGTGTATGATCGATGAGATCCCGCTGATTTATAAGATAAAATAAAATGTTCATTATGTAACTTTTTCATGTGATAAATCTATTTTCCTTTCCTAAAAAACATAACAGTAGTTGAAAGATTATTTTTATTTGGAATTTTTGTATTGATTAAAATAAAATAAAAATAAGCCATTTGGAGGGATCTAATAATTAAGCGGTGGAGGAGTTTATGGATAAAGGTTTAGATTTAAATCTCCTAGTATAATTAAAATAAAAAAATTATTAAACTACAACATGAAAGCTAATTAAATCTCGACCATTAAATTTTAATCATCCGATCAATTCATGATGAAAATCCAACGGTGGAATCCATTTCCGATAGAACACAAATTTGGTAGTTAGTTGAGTAAACGAGGATATTCTCATAAATTAAAGAAAAAAGAGGAGAAAAAAGCTACAATATTAATTCCGTGAAATTAGTTTTCTATTTGATAATAAACTAGGGCCTCAACAACTGAACGCCTCTTCTTCTTTTTTTCTTTGAAAAGAAAGGGTAAAAGTAAAAAAGAATTCAAAACTGGAATATTCATATATAAAAAGAGGAACTAAAATTGCGTCAGTCAGATAGCCAGAAAAAGATGAGATCAAAATTTTTTTTAATACATTTGTTTTAATGGGATCACTGTCATTTTGTCAACATTCGCCAATTAATCCTTTAACGATCAGCACCTGCAAATTTTAAGTTAATCCATCAATCTCACATAGGAAATATGTGGCCACATAAGAGAGAGAGACACACACACACTCAAATATAATAAATTGTATATAGAAATTTAGCTTATAACTTGCGCAAGGGCATGACCAGAATCCCAGGCAACCAGCCCAAAGTACCAACAGCTTTGCATGGATTAAAATTTCAGTTAAAATTAATTGCTATTTTAAAATTTTAAAAATTCGCCTTAATAAAAATTATAATCAGATGTTGTTCAGTTAGTCAAGAGGTTATTTAGCTAGGAGAAACTATAACTTCTGATCCATCAATAATTCAGTTCCTAAATTTAGACTCAAAACAACTTGATAGTCGTTTGGAAAAAAAAAAACTTACTCCCTATGGTCCTAATTATAAGAGCCTATTGACTTTTTTAGATAATCCTAAGAAAATCTTAAGAAAGCCAATTACATTATTTTAAGACATTAAAATTTGTGGTTTTTCTTCAAATTATATTGTTTGATTTATGGACTAATATATAATGTAATAAAACACAATATATGATATAATTAAGCAATGTAGTTAGTTTTCTTAGGATTTTCTTATTGTCTAAAAAAGTCAGCGAACCCTTATAATTAGGACCGAAGAGAGTAATATTCATATAGCTTAATCTTAACTCATAAGAAGTTTTAGTGGAACAATTTTGATAACAATAACCATGAGACGCTCTTTATACACAATGCTAAAGATCGAATACATAACTAAATATTTAGGGTGTGTTTGGCTCAATGGAGGGGAGGAGAAGGGAGGTATTTTAATGGGAGGGGAGGGGAAGGGAGGGTTTGAGAAGGATTTTATTTTACCTTGTTTGGATGGAT
>JBAGKO010000002.1:11795133-11814254 GCA_037177275.1 Acacia concinna | reverse complement strand
CATTTTCCCTCCAAATTCCCCCAATTTTGGAGGGGAGGGTTGGGAGGGGAAGGGAGGGAAAATCTTGAAAAATTTTCTCTCCCCTCCTAAAATTTTTTGTTATCCAAACAAGGGGAGGGGAGCAAAATCCCCCAATTTCCCTCCCCTACCCTCATACCAAACACACCCTTAAAGAACCCAGCTAAGTATTTTGACTGAGGAAAACTTTAGTTTTAAGTAATTCCCCAACTCATATATATTGAGTAAAGTTTAAGGCCCAAAACCAAAAACTGGGGAGAGGTTTATAAAAATTATTATTTTTCCGAGCACATAAGCAAATTAGCTAAAAATATTATATTAAATAACTTAAAATAAGTGAATCCAAATATCTAATTTTTTTAATTACGAGTCAAGGTAGACATACCTCTCTACAGTTTGGGCATTCCGCACTTCTTTGATGCCAGTCAAGTATACAAGGGAGGTGAAAATGATGAGAACATTCTGTATTTATCTTTGGATTTTCCTCTGTATAATCTGTCATTAAACCAACAAAAGAAAAAAAAAATAATGAACTACTCTTGAAATTTAATTTGAGATTTCCCCCATTTTAAGGTGTTTCATGAATAGGATTTGATGTAATAGACTAATAAACACACACACATATACACTTACTTTCCAAACATGTAGGACATTCTTCGGATGAATTAGAACGATGACTGGATGAATCCAATGTTCCTTCAAATTATTACGTTTACATCAGTTAATGGAATCCAATAATCAAATAATAAAATATGTGGGCTAATTTGCAAAAAATTTTAAAAAAAATTGAGTAAATTAGTTATTTGTAAAATAATGTGTTTTGATTTTCTTAAAAGGATCTGATTAAAACTAGTAGTAACTCTTGCACCTAGAAGAAAAAATTGGAAAGAGACTAGATCATAATCTTGTTCATATCAAGAATCTCTCGAAGGTTTTGCCGAGATTTATGTAACTGAAAAGCATATAAATAAATATATATATATATATATATGAAATCTATTCGAGAAATTTTTTATTACCTATATCCTGGAAAGATTTACTTTATATCTATGAATTATATACTCAATTTGTTATTAAATATAGGACTTTTTTTTAGAAATATTACGAAAGCTAATTAAATTAGTTCAAATCATTTATATATATATATATTTCAAACTATTTTATCTAATTTATAAAATAATTTTTAATCTAATGATACACTATATATGATAAGATTAAATAATTTATTTAGCTTCATTAATATTTCCCAAAAAAAAAGTCTAGGACTAGATGGAGAATATTTGTCAATAATAAATTTGATGCAAAACAAGGAAAATCCACATAAACATTATTTTAAAAAAAAAAACTGCAGAATTTTCTGAAGATGGAATATCCTCGGTGTGGGCATCTAACCCTACATCGAACCCTTCTTGTTCAAAAACCCAATCTCCAAGTGTGTGTAGCAATTAAAATAAATGCATTATTTCATTCATACCTTGATCATCAGCTATTTCAACGGAGCAAGACTGGGCAGTTTCAGTTTCTGGCTGAACTGACTTAGATTTTGATTCCACGCCAAACTATCATCATAAGAAGAATATATATATATAAGAGCCTCTCACCATATAAACCTTAAACTCTTAAGCATAAATCATATAAACCCTAATTGATCGAGAGAGACTAAGTCTTTGTTATTAGATAGAGACTAAATAATATACCGATTGATTTGCCCAACTGAAATATGAAGAATGGAGATTTTGACTGTGTTGAAAACCAGCAAAAGTAATAATCTGATGATATATCTGAGAAATTTTAACCTAGCTATACACACAAAAACAAGACAGATTTATATAGGAAGAAGAGAAAGGTGTGTGTGTGTGTGTAAATACCCTTTGGAAGAATTGAGGAACTCTGGTGTCGGCATGATGTTGATGACCATTTGAATTTGTTAAGGAAGAAGGAGTAACTTCTTGTGGGACGTCGTCTCGTGCTCCCAGAAAACAAGAACAAAGGCCTCCCATTATCTATCACTCTCTTCGATCGCTCTGCTAATAGAGATGATTTAGCAACCAAAAGAAAAAGAAACCAGAGATGATCATGATATTATATAGAGCACTTTACTGGAAGATAAATAAATATTTGAATCAATCAATTTTTTGTTGATTTGATTTTGATATGGCAGTACTAAGATATTCTATCTCATCGATGTATTAATATATCTTTTTTAATCCCTAAGTATCAATATGCAATCTAAAATTGTTAATGAATTATTCAAAAGATTTATAAATTATGAATATGGTAATTTAATTATTTTCCTAATTTGCTCAAAAAATTATTTTCCTAATAACATAATTGATAATTCTATGGATAATATTTTCAACACACACCTAGGCAAGGAAAGGAATATGTTTGGCTAGATTGTGTGCACCAATTTTTATTGCATTATCATAGGTGGTGTGTTTGATTGAGCTTTTTTATGGTAATATAAATTGCAATGGTAAAATAGATTGCACATTTTTGTGATAGTTTCTATTCATATAGGGCCCCCCTTTGAATAATCATTACACGCCTCCAATCATAGATGAAATCTCAATGTTAACCCTGGTAATATAATAAAAAACAAAATTGTATCTCGATCCCGGTCTCGATTTGATCCTCGTCCTAGGTTGCAATGGGACTGGTTTATTTTTTAAAAAATTTATTTATATTAAATAAATGTTTTATATTAAAATAATCATTTAACAACTAATAAGATTATAATAATTACATAAATTGATCTAGAGTTTAGAAATATTGTTTATTGTTATTATTTTCATCTTCATTATTATTTTTATACAGTTATAGTTAGGCTTAGTATCACAATACAAACGGTTTAACTCCAACTAAAGATGTTATACACATATTTTGAAAAAATAACTTCATTAATAAGAGTAAGAATACACAAATAAAAGGATCATCTAATTAATATAATAAAAAATTTTAAAAAAATACTAAAACCTGGGACTAGGATTAGACTAAAATCACCAAGGGTAATCCCAATCCTAGCCCCGGCCGAGATCACTAAGGTTGATCTCGATCCTAGTTCCAGCTGGGTCAAGAAATTCTCGAGATTAAAATCCCGAGATCGGGTTGAGAGTACTGAGATCAGGATTTCTTAAACACCTCTAATTAAAGGTAAATTGAGAATGAGCAACTGTGGCTTTTGTTATTTTGGTGATATAATAGTTGTGGATTTTACACTTTAAGGGTAAATTGGTCTTTTGTATATATTTATTTATTTTAAAATATTATTACAAAACAACTCATTGCAACCTATTAAAAAGCAAACCAAACATCACCTATATAATTGTCATTACATTACATTCCCATTGCACTATACTGCGCAGCATTGCATGTGACAATGCAATCTAACTAAACTAGCCGTAGAGTTATTCCACTCATACCAATGACTTTTTCACATATAATAATTTTAATTACTATTACAAAATGAAGATAAAACCTTTATAATAAAATTATACTATTCCAATCTTATTTAGACGGATATTTATGGCAGGCAAAAAAAAAGGATATTTATGATTTTTTTTTAGAAGTGATATGTATCTGATCTGATTTTACATTAATAAAAAATAATCTTGTTTGACACTAGCATAAATATTAATTAACCTTGTTTGAAATGTACGACTGATTTTCGAAATTTAAGATAACCAATAATCCAATTTTTAATTATTTCTGCTATAATAATTTAAGAAAAGCACTACTATATATAATAATCTCTTTTGACACTAGCATAAATATTGAATAATCTTGTTTGAATTTTACAACTGATATTCGAAATTTAAGATAAGCACTAATCTAGTAATCAATCCTGCTATAATATTTTTTATTTACTTTTTAATTAATAAAATAAAAAATATTTTTAATGTATAATAACAAGGTAAAATACCATTCTAGCTAGCAGTTATACCTTCCCAATAGCATCATACATCCTAATCTATTTACGGTGCACCAACACCCCTAATGTTATGTTATTAGGGTAAATAAGATTAGAGTGCTTGATAATGAAAACAGTAATTTCTTACTGGAATAACTGGATGCATCTTAAATAAGATTAAGGTATTAGATGCCATTGAGAAATAAGTTAAATAACATCGGATGTTAATTACCCTAATCAAAATAAAAAAATTTCAATGTGAAAATTAATCAAATTGAATATACATAAAAATATAAATATAATTTCAGTTTAGACCCTGATTGATAAGAAGCGTTGGGGGCTAGGGATATGGATTGAGTAAATTGTATTGTTTGGTATGGGGGATAAGGAATCTCTAGGGATTGCGAATCCCGCTACTAAAACAAAACCCCTTTCACGTATGTTTTTAGAGGCTTTTAACGTCCCTTTTTTTAAGGACGTACATGTAGGGGTCGTAGAAAGTAGAGAAATCACGTCTAAAAAAAGGGGACGTGATATCTCAAGGATACCACGTCCCCAAAGCCATTTGGGGACGTGGTAAGCCCCTTACCACGTCTCCAAATGGCTTTGGGAACGTGGTATGACCCCTTACTATTTTAAAATATAAGTGCGAAAATTTTACATTCGAAAAAGATTTAAAATGCGAGCAGAGAAGTTTTTTTAAAAAAACAATCTGCACGTATTTTTTACATTAAATCAATCTATACACAAATATCAGTACTACATAAACATTATACTACATAAAGTGAGATTGATGCAAAACCAACCACACCCCTAATATTGGCGAAGCAATATAAAGATTAAAATGTTGGGACAAAATTATCCCTATTTATAATAATTTTTAGACTAAATTAAAGGACCCACGTCTCATTCTTTGTAGCACCGCTTGACCTCTCTCACTTTTCTATACTCGTCTTCAACCACATCTCTTATTGCCTTATACGTCTTTAATTAGTCATATTCTCTTTCCTCTCCAATCTCTGATCTTTACCAACAGCGCCCACCCCTTATCTCTCCCATTCTTTATAATATTTTCTTCTTCTACGTTGATCTGAAATTCTTCATCGTATAGAGTTCGGTTTACAATCTTTGTTTCTGTTAAATCTTTTTGTTAATTCTTCCTTTTAACTTGGTGAATAATCTTTGAAAATCTTATCTATGTATTTGCTTATCTCACTTACCTGTAAATTAAAAAATCTACTTTTTTTATTAATGTTTTTAATATTTTTGAAAAATATTAAATTTTTACGTATATGAAATCTCAACCTTACTTATTAAATATCGTTAATAATTTAATATTTACTTAAATCCCATCTATCTTATAAATATAAGATATTATGATTATCTTTGAATTGATATGATTAGATATTTATACCAAATATAAAATATTTTTTTGTTCTCCCATGCAAGTATAGGATTTCCTACATTTTTTATACAATTAATCCATCATATTGTAAGTTATATAATAAAAATAAAATCTAAAAATAATATCAAACCCCCAAATGTTGGAATGACTAGTTGCAACGAAGATGGGTTTACAAAGTTTGGGGTTAAATAAAGATATTATTGTACTTTTATAAATTATGTTATATTATAAAATAAAATTAATGATAATATTCCTACTAAATATTTCTTGCTACTAAACATAATTTAATTGTCCAGACTCAATCCCTGTTCTAGTCCCTTGCCCTATTTCAATCCATCTCCCAATCTATCAAAATTTAAACCATGTACTAAACAGGGCCTTTGAGTATTGAGTTTGAGTCTTGGAGGAACACAAAATGCTACACCAGATAATACCTAATAATCCACACATCAGAAAAAGATAACCTAAATCTATAACTAAAATGTTATAGATTTTAATTTAGATTAGATCATGATTAATTATTTGTTATACATTATTTTTAAAATATAGGACAGAGTATGGGAGGGAATCTTATTCGAGGCACATTTGCCACTGAATGCGGGGAGAATAACCACATCACAAGATGCTACAGAGGTGATAAACGTAATTGGAAATCCTATGTATCTGTGTTACATATATTATTTGGGATAATTAATACATAGTCCCTTTAAGTTTTAACCGATTTTTCATTAAGTCTTTATATATTTTTTTCTTTTTTATTAGGTCCTTATTATTTCACATGTTTTTAATTGGGTCTTTGTAGTTATTTTCTTTTTTAAAAGTTTTTACAAGATTTTTAAACAAATATTTGTTAATTTCTTAAATTTTAATTAACTATTATAATAATATTTTATTTTTATAATTATTTATTATTATAATTCAAATTTTATAATTATATAAATAAATAAAAATTAGAATTAAAAATAAAATAATATAAATATATTTAGAATAAAAAATTATGAATGATGTTAAAATAAGTCATAAAGATAATGTTAAATAAAATATCATGATAATTGATTATTTATGGGAAATTTATGTTTAGGTTCCAGCCAACAGAATATACAATGAGATGGTTCTATGAAATCGCGTAATTGCAAAAATGTCTTTGGGACTTTTTTACAATTAATTTATTAATAAAATAATAATTTTTCTCTCTCTCCTCTTACTAACGTGTCTATTTGTCTCTTTCTCTTTCTCTCTCTCTATAACAACTTAATGTGCGCCATTGACAACTCAGTTTGTTTCCATTAACAACTCAATGTGCTATCAATGACAATTGTCAATGGTAGTACATTGAGTTGTCAATGGAAACACACGTCAATGACGCACATTAAGTTGTCACAGACACTGAGTTATAATTGTCAATGGTAGCATATTAAATTGTCAATATCGCACATTAAGTTGTCAGCCAGAGAGACAGACAGACGCGTCAATCAAAGGTGAGAGAGAGAAATTATTATTTTATTAATGAATTAATTGCAATGTGATTTTTTCGCAATTACGCAATTTTGCGGGACCATTTCATTGTATATTCTACTAGCTGGAACTTAAACATAAATTTCCCATTTATAAAATATTAATATTTATATTATAAGATTCTAAATAATAATATTATATTTTATAGTTATAGAAGAATAATATGAGTATTTATTTAATAAATAAAAAAAGTAAAGAGATCTAATTAAAAATCATGTGAAATTATAAAGATATGATAAAAAAAACTATAAAGAAAGGACCTGATAAAAAAACTAGTGCAAGTGTAAAGACATGATTTTAAAAAAAAACTATAGAAATCTAATTAAAAGTGGATTGAAACTCTGCAGATTAATTATCCATATTTTATATTATTTAAAACTTTATGAACATTTATTATTTTTATGGGGATTTTTTTCCTAATGCATCATGTATAAAATAGTTTTATCATCATCATGAAAATTTTTTAAAATCCAATATTTAAGATTAGATAAAATGTTTAAAGAAAAATGATAAATTTAAATATTTTAAAGCATTTTAATTAACTTTCTTATAATTCTCTAAAAAACTGAACTAGATTTTATATTTAATAATTTAGGTGGTATATAATATAATCATACACTACCTAGTTAAGTAATATGTTTACTTTTATTTATATCTCAAAATAAAATTAATTAAATTTTATATTTAATACCCGAGGGAGTATCATGTAAAATGAATATAGAATTTTTTTTTTTTTGCCGTAATAAAGAATTATTTGTCAGGAAACAAAGTTGATGTTCTTAACAAATTGTTTCTTTAGGGAAGCCTCAACCATGATGTTTTTCTTGAGTAGCTCATATTATGTGGGAGACATGATGCAACATCCATGCCTTCTTCTCCACTCTTCCTTACTTCATATGTGTTTTTGGAAGTCATTGGTGTCTCTTTTTTGGTTGGTGGCTATGAACCTTATCATCTGCCAAGGCTGTTTATTGTTTTGTTTTCTTGTTGTTGTGTGTGCAGTTTTTTCCATTACAGTCTGTTTGTTTCCTTACTTTTTTTGCTTTTGTTCATGATGTCATGGAGTCATTCTAAGTATGTTGTAACATTTTGACCATGTGTTTAATAAAATTTGCCTTTTAATTAAAAATTCAAAGTTAAAGTGAAAAAATGACAACGAACTATTTTTTTAGGAGCGTTCAGTACAATTAACTATCTTGAGGTGTAAATATATACATGAAGAATGTCTTTTTTGGAGTAAAAGTGACAACCACATTAACTCTAGTTAACTGTTGATACTTTTTTGGAAATGTGGGTCTCATTACTGATTATTTTAATATATTTTTAAAAGGTTTGGATGCAAATTTAATGATGTACTATTTTCCTAGGAGCATCTAACATAATTATATTTTGTAAGAACATTTACAAGACAAATATGAGCATTTACATTATAATTAAAAAAATTAAAAGAATCTAAAAAGTAAAAAAATGTTGGATATTCAAATATTTGTCTTGTAAATGCCTATATTTGTCTTTCTATTAACAAAACTTAATTTTATCAATAGAAAAACCAAAAGGGCGCAACAAAAAAATTTTACAAGATAAATATGCAAATGACCAAAATTATTTAAATCTCTTAATTTTTTAATTTTTTTTCTTTGTTTGTAAATATTTAGATTTGATTTTTTTATCGTACTTTTTTTATCAAGATAAAATTAAGTTTTGTTAATGAGAAAACAAGTATAGATGTTTACAAGACAAATATTTAAATATCTAAAAAATTTTAACTTTTTAGATTATTTTAATTCCCTTTAATTATAATATAAACACCTACATTTATCTTATAAATGTTCTTATAAAAAATAAAGGTATTGGGCACCTCTAACAAAACAATCCGTTATTAAATTTATACCATAATTTTTTAAAAATATATTAAAATAATCGACCACTCGTATTTCTAAAAAAAGTAACGACATGTTAACAATGCTAATATTTTTGTTCAAAAAAAATCATATATACTTTTACACTCCCAATTCCACAAAGAAGTAGTTCATCGTAATTTTTGAACTTTTAACCCAAAAAAAAAACAAATAAATTGTTTCTTAAGAATTGGGGGAGCTTGTCACCTGTCTTCTCTAACTTCGACTTCGTTCCCTCCACCACCGGCGTTTAGCTCTAGTGTCGACTTTTCCGATTTCCATCTTTTCCCTTCTGGTTAATGTTCCGCGTCTCAAACTTTGACCTTTCATTCTTCACCTTTTCTGAAACAATTGATCTCCAACCTCTTCATGGTGACTGGTTTGCCTTATTTTTACTAGGTTAATATCCAGTCGCTTCAAATGAAGGCACACATACATCACGAAGCATCTTGGTTTGATTGCTAATTTCGTCTTTTATGTATGTGTGATTCATTCCCTCTTTAAGAAGCTGCCATCTGCCTACTTCTAGAAAATAGCGAACATTCTGTTGAATCTTGCTCCGAAGCCACCGCACAGAATCATCGAAGAAAAAATAATTTCCTTGTTACAGTCATGTAGAACCCATAAACAACTCTTCCAGATTCAAGGTCAGATAACTGTCCATGGATTTGAGTATAATGAATACGTTGCCCCAAAGTTCATCACGGCCTGTGCATCACTCAAGAATATGGCCTATGCCCGAAAGGTGTTTGATCAAATGCCTGCTTGGAACACCACTTTATGGAATGCCATGTTTAGAGGGTATTCCCAAAATGATTGTTATTGGGATGTCATTGTGCTGTTCATTCACATGAACAGAGCTGGTGCGCTGCCTAATTGCTTTACCTTTCCCATTGTTCTTAGATCTTGTGGGAAGGTCAATGCAACAACGGAAGGAGAAGAAGTTCATTGTTCTGTAATGAAAGGAGGTTATAAGTCAAATCCATTCGTGGCAACCACATTGATTGATATGTACTCAGCTAGGGGGTGTCTTGGAGCTGCTTATAAAGTGTTTGGTGAGATGCTTGATAGGAATGTAGTTGCATGGACCTCTATGATCAATGCGTACATTTCTTCTCATGACATGGTTTCTGCACGACGCCTTTTTGACTTAACACCAGCGCGTGATATCATCTTGTGGAACACTATGGTTTCGGGTTATATAGAATTGGGGGACATGGCGGCGGCAAGACTACTTTTTGATAAGATGCCCAATCGGGATATTATGTCATGGAACACAATGTTGAGCGGATATGCCACTAATGGGGATGTTGAATCCTGTGAGAAGTTGTTCAAAGAGATGCCCGAAAGAAATATCTTTTCTTGGAATGGATTGATCGGAGGTTATGCTCGCAATGGACGTTTATCTGAAGTGTTGGGGTCTTTTAAACAAATGCTTATTGAAGCTAATGTGCTTCCTAATGATGCAACACTTGTCACAGTGTTGTCTGCATGTTCAAGATTAGGAGCCCTTGATATGGGTAAGTGGGTGCATGTATATGCAGATAGTATTGGTCTTACAAGAAACCTGTTTGTTGGAAATGCTTTGATTGACATGTATGCAAAATGTGGAACTATAGAAAATGCAATGGATGTGTTCAACACTCTGGATAGAAAAGATATAATCACATGGAACACCATCATCAATGGCCTGGCCATACACGGGCATGCCGCCGATGCCTTGAGTTTGTTTGATCAGATGAAGAACGTAGGAGAAAAACCAGATGGAGTTACTTTTGTTGGAATTTTGGCTGCATGTGCACATATGGGTTTAGTCAGAGATGGCTTTTCATACTTCCAATCAATGATGGATTGTTATTCAATTGTCCCTCAAATTGAGCATTATGGATGTATGGTTGATTTACTAGGAAGAGCTGGTCTTTTGGACCAGGCTATAGATTTTGTGAGAAAGATGCCAATGAAACCAGACTCAGTTATATGGGCTGCCCTACTGGGGGCATGTAGAACATACAAGAATGTTGAGTTAGCCGAATTGGCTCTTCAACAGCTCATCGAACTCGAACCAAACAACCCTGCAAACTTTGTTGTGCTTTCCAACATATATAAGGATCTTGGAAGATGGCGAGATGTTGCTCGATTGAAGGTTGCAATAAGAGATACTGGGTTCAGGAAATTGCCAGGATGTAGTGTGATTGAGGTCAATGATAATGTGGTGGAATTTTATTCCTTAGATGAGAGACATTTTGAGACAGAGGATATATACAGGACATTGAGGGGATTGACCATACTGTTAAGATCATATGGATATGTTCCAAATGTAGCGGAGTTTGGACGTGGAACTTGAATGATGAAAAGGGGTTTCAAATGAGTGAGCATTGATACATTGTTAAAGAATATATCTAGCTCAGCACTGAAATCATCCATAATTTAATTCTCAGGCCTAAATCGATTATTCTTTAACAGCTCTGCACTGTACTAACAGGATTTTAAATTGAGTGTTCCCTACCCCATTGTAAATCTCAGTGATCAGTATTACGGGCTTTAGATTGGTTCATTCATTGGTATTGTAACCAAAATTTATTTGTCACAATGAGCAGTTTGTTTTCTTGTATTTATAGTTGGGTTAAGATGCAAATTTTCTCCATAAGTTTTTTCCAAGGAGGAATGTTATTCGCAAATTATTTAGGTCTTGTGTTGTCCTAAAAGTGTTAAACCTAAAAAGAACTTTTAAACTATTGTTACTCAGTGAAAACTTTTAAAATAAATTTACACCTTAACCTATAATTTAATAAGTAAGTATTTATATTTTGGGTTTTTTTGGGGGCATCTTTCATGAGAATTGCCAAAAATGGCAAACAAAATGTTACCGAGCCCACAAAAAAGAGACATAGGAATGTAACTAAACCTATGATCCAGTTGTGGATTTGCCTGATCAAGTGGGAGTCCGGAGTCCAGAGTTCAGAATCCGGCTAAAGTAACCATCTCATTTGTCCTTTTTCCTCTTTCAAATGTTCTAGAAAACTACTGTAGCCATCCATACCCATAATAATCATCGAAATAATCACTTTTCACTTATGTTTGCTGGTCCATTATCAGAGGAAAATTTGTGGGGGAAAGGGTGGATTTGACATCTTAACGTAGTGATAATTAGAAACTACTTGAAGTCTTGGCACATTTCTTTTTCTTCTTAATTACCTAACAGTACAATCATTCTATTAAAAAATGGGTCATCTTGTTCAGGAAGAGAGAATCTCCTTTTGCCTTCATTCAAGTCATTTGGATCTTTCTACTTTTAAGGAGTCAAACAGGAAGTTAGCTAGTTGCTTTCATGTTCTTCCTTTTTTTCCCTTTACTAATTTGGTGATTTAAGTGAACTGGCCCAGCGTTAATCACCAAACTTTATCACAATTTTGCATTAAAGTGAATCTGTTTAATCCCTCTAATGACTCCACGCTACATAAGAATATCGTTTAATTCGCTAATCACTTTTACTTATGACTCTTCATCATTGTTCATCTTGGCCTTGGATTCCAATACTCAACTCTAGAAAATGACTGATCATAGTTTTAGGGGGACCACAAAAAATCTAGCCAAATCCCAGAGCAATGCCACTTACAGAACACATAACTTGTGAGATTAGCTAATTAGGACCAAAGAGGCAAGTAGTAGTTGGACATTGATTGAGTGATATAGATATATATATATATATATATCCTAAGAAACAACAAAGTCTTTGGTATTCAAAAATGACAAGTATTTGTTGTTTTTTTAACTGTCGGTGTTCATGGATTAGGACTCTGTGTCTT
Source organism: Acacia concinna (assembly GCA_037177275.1). Lineage (NCBI taxonomy): Eukaryota > Viridiplantae > Streptophyta > Magnoliopsida > Fabales > Fabaceae > Acacia > Acacia concinna. The sequence continues at coordinate 11,801,702 of JBAGKO010000002.1, read as the reverse complement.
TTGCAGAACATAGGTCCCCAGGTCCAAAGTTCTCCAGAAGATATGTGAGAGTTACAAGGATATTTGGTTAAGTGAAGTTAAAGTTGAAGAAGATGGATGATGCTGTATCTTGGAAGCTACAGTAGCCTTTTTGAAGTTCTGTTATATAAAGAAGGAAAAAGTCTTGGGTATTATTTAAGCTTTGCATATTTTAATCATTCTTGAATCCTTTTGCCTTATGGGAAGCATCATTGTATTTAGTTGAGTTACCAATTAAATGAGCATCACCAATATGATGAGCCTGTGGCGTAAATAGAAAGATTATTGCAAAAAAAGGGAAGTAGCAAGCCATTATGGTAACGTTTTTTCAAGCTGCCAACAAACTACTAAGGTTGGAGTGAAGGATACTGCTACTGGCAAGAAGAGTTAAAGCTGCAAATAAGGTCTTTTATTTTCTTCCATAGATGTTATTGAAGCCTCAATCTAGGATCCTGTAGAAAATGGTAAAGAAAGACTGAAAAGAGCACTCAATAAAGAAATTAAATTAGACATTTTAGTTGACAAGTTCTTCAAATATTTGGTTGTTATTAGAAATCAATGACGTTTTGTAAGATCCCATGTAGTGTGGTAAAGCTTGGAGTTGTTGCTGTTGGAACTACAGAGTAATTATTTATTAGGAGAATTACTATGAAGTCCCAAGGAACATATTTAATAATAAGAACTCTTAATGACAATTGTGTAGCATAAACTTGCTTATTATCTCTTGTATTGAAACTTGTTATTATATACTGATATTTTATTTGACCACAAAAATATACTCATATTTTATAATATTATCAGTTTTTTTTTATTAAATCTCTTTGTTGGGACCTTATAGTAATTCTCCTTGGTTATATTTTTTTTTCCTATTCATATGTTTTGTCATTCTTAACCAATGCCCCATCCCCTGCTTTAAGGATAAAAACAATTAAAAGCAAAAAAGGGAGAAGAGAAAAGGAAGAGTCCTGTAATGATATGAAATGGGGGTGGCCATGGCAATCAATCACTGAAGAAGCCTCTATCTAATGAGTTTTAGAGTGAGAGGGATATATCACTTTAATAATAGCCTTGATTGGTGATTCATTTGCGTCTAAAATGGCCACATGCTAATAAAGGCGATACCTAAAGAATTTTTTTCTATTATGATAATTGTCTGATCAGAATTCTCTGCTAAAACAACTTTATCTAACCCTTGCCTAAAAAAATGTGGGAAAAAGAACTAGAAGATAATATCTCCATTGATTTGGGTTTCTAATAGTAAAATTTCCTACAAACAAGCGAGTAAGATTGCTAGTTTAAGGAAAACAGATTTATGGGAATGAATATCTAGTTTTGAACTAAGCATGAAGAGTTATAGAAAATGGTGAGAGGTGAGGCAAAAAGCTGGTCTAAGAAGAGGAATGGGCCTACAGTTTGATGGCAAGCACGTTCATAAGGGACATGGCCACCCCCACAAAGAGTAAAAACAAATAAAAAAGAAACGAAGGAACCAAAAATGATTAGTAGAAAAGTGAAAAAACAGAAAAGAGAAAGCAAAGACACCACAAACTGTATGTACCATGTCCAAGGCCAAAAAACATTTTAGAAATATGGCCCCTCCGCCTCATCAGGGTCCTTATAGTTTCTTGATTATTATTCCTCTTTCTCTGTATATGTTCCTTCTCATTGTTATAAAACATTGGTGATTTCTAGCTCACAAGGTGGTTGAAGAAATGGGCAAGAGAGGAACAAAGTTGCCGGGCTTCTGCCTCAACAGAATCCGGCCACATGCTCGTGTCCGTTCCCCACCCGTACAACCCAATAAGCTCGATTCCGGTGCCGCCAAAGCCGACCTCCAACCAGAGAATTCCGGCGATGAGTGTGAGAAGAAACAAGCCAGTGGTGATGGGGTGAAAAATGGGGTAGTTGTTGTTGGTAGGAAAATCATGATTGTGGTTGATTCTAGTTTTGCAGCCAAAGGGGCTGTGCAATGGGCACTCACTCACACTGTTCAGAGCCAGGACATTATAATTCTTCTTCATGTGACTAAGCCTGCCAAACAAGGTGTGGCTCAAACTGATTCTACTATCTTGTCTTCTTCTCCTTTATCTTCCCTTTGATCCTCATTTATTTGGTTAAGGATTTGAGAATGACCCCAAGTATGGTTCATGTGTGTTTATGGCATTTGGCAGCCACTGATGAAGAGTCTAGCCAGGAGATTACTACTCCAAATCCAAGGGCTTATGAACTTGTCTCATCCTTCAAGAACATGTGCCACGTCAAGAAACCTGAAGTGAGTTTTACTCCTCTTATTCCAACACAGTTTTTGCTTTTTATGGTTTTCAACACTCTAAAAGCATAAAAGTTTCAACTTGTTTTCACTTTACGAGCAAAATGTAAAGATCCTAGATAGTGGAAAGATTAGAACATTGCTCTGTCTCTGCCGTGGCTTAAAATTTTGCTAATCGGAAGAAGAGGAAGAAGAAAAAAACCCCATTAAAACATGGTGCTTTTCATCTTTGAACGTGGGTAAAGATTTAAGCTTTTTTTTTTATGATGTTGCTTGAAACAAGCATGCTACTTTGAAGCCCACGTGTCAGAGATATATATAAAATATAATTCTGTGTTTTTTTGAGTTATAGTTTGTATACATTAATCAATATATGTGATGATGATTGAATGTGTTGTGGGGGATTATATTGGTTCTGATAGGTACAAATTGAGATTGCAGTAGTGGAAGGGAAGGAGAAGGGCCCAAAAATAGTGGAAGAAGCAAGAAAAGAAGGCGTGTCACTTTTGGTTTTAGGGCAGAAGAAGAGGTCCACCACTTGGCGGCTTCTGATGATGTGGGCCGGCCACCGGGTTGCCGGAGGCGTGGTGGAGTACTGCATACAGAATGCTCATTGCATGGCAATTGCAGTGAGAAGGAAAGGCAAGAAAGCTGGAGGCTATATGATCACCACTAAGCGTCACAAGGATTTTTGGCTCTTAGCCTAATAATAATCAGCTCAACAGCCATATTCCTGCAGATTTGTTGTCCAAGGAGTTCTTTCTTTTTTGGGTATTACAATTGGTGTTGTCTTCTTTATAGTTTTGGTCAAAGGAAGGCAAGACACATTCACTGTGAGATTAAGGTTTATATATACAAAAGCCTTTCTGAATCATACTGGTGTGTGTCTGTAATCTACAGTGTTTGTAAATGATAAATGTGTCTTGAGAATGACAAGGGGTTGAAATGATGATGACGATTGATGAATGAAAAGTGATCTGATGTCATTATGTAGGCCATTGCAGAGAATATAAATTTCTATTTTTAATATGGCTTTCTGCATTCACGCGGTTTCAAACTAGAGATCGTACTTGGAGATTTAAGCCCCTTCTAATAAAATTAACGCTTATTGGTCTCTTCTTCTTTAGCGGCTGACATAATAAATTTTGGTAGAAGTGTAAAGTAAGACTTTTGATTTGATCCAAACCATAGACCAAATCATCCACGTCATTTTTAAGAGCTTCAATTTTGTTTTTGTTTTACCTCGTGCTTGTTTGAAATAGTAATTGGAACACTCCAAAACAGTTTTTTTAACTGTGATTTACTATATATAAAAATATGAAAAATTTTTAAAAAAAAAAGACAAGAAAAATATGAAAATGACAATTTAGAGCATTAAGATTCAAAAATGACAAATCAGTCTTTTTGTATTTTTTTTTGTGTACTTATGAAAATACCACTGAATTTTTAATAACACAAGTGTCGTAATTCACAACACGAGTATAAAGAACAAAAGCATTTAGGTACTATGTATTTACGCCATGAATTATTTGTGATGTTGATATGTGTTGTGAATTAAGATACTCGTGTTATTAAGAATCCAATGATAATTTTATAATTACACAAAAAAGGTACAAAAACTTATTTGTCATTTTCAAATTTTGATACTCTGAATTGTCATTTTCATATTTTCTTTATCTTTTTTTATAATTTTTTTATAAAAAAAAGTATATGAGAAAAATTTTGTGCTGATTTACATAAATTATTACTTTTGAGGTGCCCAATCAGATCTCAAACACGCACCTTGTTGTTTAAATTTATTCACTTTCACTGTTCAAATGCACTGTTCAACACACTCTGCTCCGGTCACAAGGCACTATTTACACAGACTCTGCTCTAGTCACAAGGCACTATTCCCGCACTTTGCTCTCACAATTCATAAAGCAAAGGCATTGTTCATGACGAGAAAATAATTTATTTAGTTTTTTTAATCTTTCTAATAAAATTAACTATGTCTTATATTTAAAATCAATTGATCATATAAATTTTTTTAAAAATTGTTTACCTACTAAATATATGCTCCCTCATATTTCAAATATAAAACTCAGTTGACTTTTTTAAGGAGATTAAGGATATTAATTAAATTAGTTAAAGGACGTCATAGTTAAGTAAAATTACAAATTTAGGAGTCAATTTGGTTTCTAATTGTAGTTAACAGAGTATTAACAGTGGTAATTTAAGAAAAAATGGTTAAATATGGGAGATAAAGTGAATAGGGTCTTATATTTAGGACCAAATTAAATTTTTAATTATGTCTTATAATTAGGATTAGTGGTAGTATTTTTTATTTTTTTAATGGAATATAAAGAATCAATGGCAAAAAACGTTTTTTTGTATAGGTTATGTGTGGCTGCAAAAATATTGTAATGTATAATTTTTTTCCAGTGATGTGGCATCTATTCTGTAATATCTTTTAATATAGTTTTTTTTATTACATGCGGCCGAAATCGAATCTGGATTAGGTGTTACATAGAGTACTAATTATACCACACGGCCTAGAGGCCATTTGTCAATATAGTTTTTTTTTGTGGCACTTCTTTTGCTTTTTTTGTAGCCACTGATATATGTGTATAGGGTTAAATAATACTATAAATGGATCAAATAACATCTTTAACTCACAAAAAATCTATAAATAATTAGAAATCTAGATCGTTCTAGATTTACTTATTTTTATTAAAAAAAACACAACAAAAAAATTTGTAATATATTTCGTTTAAAAATATGTGATCTTTCATGAAAAAAGGTTAAACAAAAGGGATGCATGCAGGTAAAAAGAGCGTTATAAAAATGAAAAAGATACCAAAATTTAAAATTGTTAAATAATAAATTTCAAAATAAACTATATTGATAATTAACCAACAAATAGTTGAAATGTAGTTAGAAAAAAAATGTATGGATAAGGTTAATTTCGTAATTCATTATTTTATCATGTAAAATAATCATAATTTTTATATGTATAAAATTTATTCCACTAACCGTTTGGCGGGAGGGAAATGGAAATTTTTATGAGTTAGATTTAAAAAAAAAAATAGAAAAGTGGGGTTACAAAATGTTAATAAAGATAAGATGTAAAATAAAATAGTAATAAAAATCTATAAATATAAATAAGTAGTCTCTAAAGCAAGACTTTCAGGGTGTTCACATCATCTACTAATTTTCTCATGTTTTCTATATATAAGTTTTTACGGTTATGCAATTAGTGAGGAGGATATAATTAATATTATAATAATATTTTATAGCGCGTCTACCTACATGTTTTCATGGTTGTTATTAGTGGGGTAGATATTATTAATATTATAATGATATTATATAAGTAACATTAAATCTCTTGGTCCCCTAAAGTTGCACAACCGCCTCTTAAAAATTAGCGTTGACATAAATATCTATTTTTTTTATGTTATTTCATTTGTGGTTTAATATAATATCATATAAAATAATATCTTTAACTAATTATATCACTTAAAATATTTAAATTAATTTTATTATTTTACCAACATAAGTAGGATGCCTTTACAACAATAGTTGCACCATAGTTGTTTAATGTTTCTTATTTAATTTTAATTATGTCAGCAATTACCTTAATTGTTGTATTTTAAAAACAATACACAGTTATGGCTTTTAACCCATGATCATACCACGTTATATAGGCAATTGTTAGTTTTTTTTTTCCCTTGTAGTTGGATGAAGTTTACAAAATAGCAATTTTTATGGAAGACTATGATATGGATTGGGAACATGGGGTTCAAAATGGGCTCTAGAAATAGGGAGGACTACCCATGACAATCTGTCTTTCTATGTATGCTATTTGGTTTCTACCTAATTATTTTTCAATGTTACATTATGGCTGCCTTGTATAATGTTGTATGCTCAATAAATGCTAGCCGTCAACTGGAAGATCTATGTCCGTATTATTTGTATGTGGAAGATGACATCTAGCTTTGCTCAAGGAAATGTGTCCACCATTGAGCTTGTGATGCAAGATGCTGATGTGAGTGATTACTTAATATGTGACATTTTTTTTGGGCAATGTTTTAAGATTTTTTTGTGTGTAGGGTGACCGAATACATGGGACAATACGCAGCCGGTTCGTCCAACATGATCAAAATAACCTACATGAGGGTGGAATATGTATTTTAATGCATTTCAATGTTGTGCCATCACTGGCAATTACCACACTACTGACCACCCTTATCACATTAACTTCATGTTTTAGACGGTGGTGAGTCCAACCGTGGATCAAGGT
>JBAGKO010000002.1:11778786-11793365 GCA_037177275.1 Acacia concinna | reverse complement strand
CATAAATTATTTGGAGACTAATGACAGTCAGTTTGAAATTTTTTGAGACAGTCGATATATCGACTCTGTAGAAAATTTAACCAAATAATCATTTTTGAACCTTTTTCTCTCTCCTTCCCCCTTAAGCTACTGCCCCATAAGCCAGATAAGCTACAAATTTTGGCTTCACATTTTGAAGCTACTTTTGGGAGTTTTAGCTTTAAAATGCTTCAAACACCCAAACACCTCAAAAGACAAAAGTAGCTTCACTTATTAAAGTGAAGCTCAAAAAGCCAGAAAAGCTGCCCATCCAAACAGCCACTAAAGCAAAAATGTACTTCAAAATGATATCGTTATAGTATAGGACGTAACTTTTTACATTTAGATTTTTGTAAAATTTGTAGATTGAGTAAAAATAAGATTGTGTGATTTAATTTATGTTTGGATTGACGATAATATAAATTATTTATCTAAAAGTGAAACTTGTTTGGTTGATATGTTAAAAAGTAACTTTTGATGGAAAATGACCGAAAAGGACATGAATCATATTATATTTTATCTTTTATTATATTATATATTAGTTCATTAGTCAAACAAAATAATTTAAATTAAAAAATGATAAATTCTAATACTTTAAAGTAGAGCTGGGAATCAAGGCTGGCCCTTTAAGGGCCAGAGCCTTAACAGGGCTGGCCCGTTGAAGCTCGACTTAAGAAAAACTCCTGTTTTTTAAAGCCCGGTCCGAGAGCGATTGGGCCGGAAGCATTTTAAACAAATTTTTTCAACTTTTTTAAAAAAAAAACAAAAAAGGCAAATCACAACAATTTTACATAGTACACATAACACAAGTATGCAACAAATAACCGACATAATTTAAAGTACATCATTGTCTCATGTCAATAGACTATAAATATAAATAACACACACCATCGAAAAAAATATAAATAACACACACATAACATAAAGAGCTAAACACTGTCACTAAGTAATATGAGGATGACTATCATTTTCCTCTTCTTTACTATCATCAAGCTCAAGGACATTTGATTGTGCTTCACTCTATGTAGTCTCAGTCTCGAGAGTAAAAATATCAAGAATGACTTCTCCAGCATCATGAACATATCCATAATCTTGCTCAGGAACAAATAAATGATTAGTAAAACAAAATCATAAATTCAAAATATAGTTGGTGTAAGTGTAACTAAATGAATACATAATTCTAACAAATACAAAATACATATAAATCAGTAAATTACCATCATGTGAGAACACATGCATGCAATTGTGAGTACAAATGAGAGCTTGAACATTGCGTGGAAGAATGGAATTTCTATACTTTGTTAGAACACGTGAACTAATACTAAAAGCTGACTCACTAACTATCGTAGTGATTGGAATGCTCATAATATCACTTGCAATCATTGAAAGAACTGAGAATCTTTGTTGATTGCTCTTCCACCAATTCAAGACATCCAAATCTTTCCAATTATCAGGCTTTAATATTGGCTCTTCTAGATAAGTTTCCAATTTAGATTTGTTCATAGAAGAATGATCCATGCTCGCATAAATGTCTTGATAATCCTACATCATTACAGAAATTGAACTAAATACTTAGTTGGATAAAAAAACAAAATTAATTGACGCCAAAGTTAACACATACATCAAAAGCATCATCAAAAGAGGTTACTGAAGCACTTGATGTTTGGGAAAAATGATGGGTTGTTAGTGTTGAAGATCTAGTCATTGGTGCACCATGAACTCTTAGAGTTGGAAGAGACATCCCCATATTTGAATATTCATTGAAAATGAAATTCAACTTGCTCTTTATATTGGCAACCTTCTTATCACAAGTCACGTGGTTAATCTTTGCATAGAAATATTGTATAATATTAAGCTTCCATTGTGGATCAAAAATCACAGCAATTGCAAGAATGACACTATAATTATGCCAATACTTATCAAACTTCTCTTTCATTTTTATAGACATCTCTCTAATCATTGGGTCAAGATTCACCATATTTGTAGTAAACACATATCAATTTTTAATATTTGCATAAAATAAGAATTGGAAGTAGGATAAGATGATCCAGAAATCAGCCTTGTAATATTCTCAAATGGGCTCAAGAAATTGCACATTGCCCTACTCTATTCCACTCATCATGTGCTAGAGCAAACTTGTAGTTTGTATCATCCAAAGCCATCTTTGCAAAAGTATGATGATATTTGAGTCCACTCTCAAGCATTGCATAAGTGGAGTTCCATATAGTGGCCACATCTAATCGCAAACCCATTGAAGTGTCAATGCCACCAACTTGCTGAACACATTGCTTGAAATGATTAATCCTTGCCTCAGATGCCTTAACATATTTAATGATCTCTCTAATCTTATTCAAAGTAGAACTTGTTACTTTTAAGCCCTCTTGAACTATTAGATTGAGTATATGAGCACAACATCTCATATGGAAAAATTCCCTATCACAAACCAAACTAAAGTTGTCTTGCATGAGTAGTCTATCTTTCAACAAGTCTTGCAAATTATCATTTGCAGATACATTGTCTAGAGTAATTGAGAATATTTATCATCAATTCCCCATTCTTTCAAGCAATCATATACTTTCTGAGACATTTGCAATCCAGAATATGGAGGCTCCATCCTACAAAAGGCAATTATCTTATTATTAAGTGACCATTTTTGTCCACGAAACGAGTTGTCAAACATATATATCATTTAAAAGTTACAGTAGTCCAACAATCAGATGTCAAACATATTCTACTTATACTTTTCTTCAATTGTTGTTTCAAGATTTCCTTTTGTTTCTAGTAGAATTTGTTCACATAAGCTGTCATTGTTGTTCTAGTCACAAGCCTCACATCGGGATTCAATGTCCTTAGTAGTTCTTTGACCCATTTATATTCAACAAATGAATAAGGAAGATCATGCTCAATTATGGCCAAGGCTATAAGGTCCCTAATACGTTGATGGTCAATTTTCCTATTCCTCAGTTTGCCTTCTCTATCTAACGTTATCAACCCAATATCATGAGTTTTTTCTAAACTTTTACAATGCTTAATATGCCTACTTAGATGTGAGGCGCCTTTATCCCCACCTCTTACTAATAGACCTTGACAACCATTACATTGTGTCTTAGCTTCCCCTTCATGCTCAACTTCAGTAAAATACCTCCAAACATCATAAGTTAAATTTCTGGCCTTCTTAGGCTTTGATCCATGAGTCTCTTGAAGAGAAGCAGCCTAACCTTTAGCTATCATAGCTAATGATCCATTAGTCCTTTAAGTTCATTCTTGTACTTGTTGTGAGGAAGACATTATGCTACATTAACAATCATACATTCAATAGAGAGAGAGGAAGAGAATAGAATATTCTGAATGAAGGATCACATTGAAGGACAAGAAATACTCTGAAATAGTATTGATCCTTAAGAAAAGAGATTACAATGAGGCCTTTATATAGGCAGTAATAGACTAACGCTAACCTAAGAAACTAATCTCATCAAATCTAATATAATCAAATCATAATGATAAAATATTATATCAAATCCTAACATATTAAGAAATAAATATCAATTAGAATTATTTTCCTAATTCTAAAACTTTCTATTCTTAACACATACTTACGTCAACAGAATAAAAACAATGCAAAATTTCAACACATTATAGCTGATTAACTACAACATGAACATGATACACATTAATCTAAACCATGGACAGTCGACAAAACACATCACACATAATTTATTCATGCAACATAATGTCTAAGTCTAACAGAACACATCAATTGATTTAGACAAGTAACAGTGAGAGTTTACTAATCATAACACATCAATTGATCTAACAGAGTATATATAATGTCTAAGTCTAACAGAACACATCGATTTGTTCATACAATATAACGTCTAAGTCTAACAATTAATCATATCAGATCCAGTATCCACACCAAGAGTGTACTAATCACCATTTACATCCAGTATATTAATATTAGTATGTACTAATCACTTTAGAAACAAAGAAACATTAAAAAAAAAGATATATGAAAACTTACTTGAAGCTGAGAGTGAACTGAAATAGATCAGATCCACGATGAGTCACCGACAATAAGAGAGACACACAGACGGAGACAAGCAGAGCAGAAACGGAGATTGTGAGAGCCTGTGATGTGACTATGTGAGAGAACGGCCTTGAATCCTTGATGACAAAGACAATAGCTCAAAAATCTCTCAAATCAAAATGGAGCATTGATAGTCGCCATCTGTTGTGATCTCATATCAAAGCTTGAAAGGTCATAATAGCCGAAGAACTTGAGGAAGCCATCATAGAGATTTGAATATTTTGAAGTCAAAGGCGATGCTCAAAGGATGAGTTAGATTTGAAGTAGCCAGATTTTAGATGAGTGCCCACTTGACCACTTCCAAGAATCCCAGTCGCACTACGGTCTACGACAACCACATTTCAAATGGCAAATTGGAAACTCGCAAGCTGGCAAGTTGCAGCGTGAATGCGATAATGCGTGATGTGTGGTTGCAGGCTGGCATAGTGGCATCTCGTTCCCATGTCCGTCATGCCTTCATTCAGTCGTTTGTGAAGTGTGTGAAGTCCCACATTGATTGGGAAGGGGAATGAAACACACCTTATAAGGGTGTGGATACCTTCCCCTCGTGGACACGTTTTCTGGGTGGCTACAGCTGCACCTAGGAAAACAAAATACTACTCTTGGCTACGGCTGCAAATAGAGACAATATGTACGAGAGAGGGCTCTAGGGATGTTAAAAATGATATCAAAGTTAGGCCTCCGGTTGGTGTGCCAGTGAGGATGTTGGGCCCCTATAGAGGTGGATGTGTGAAGTCCCACATCAATTGGGAAGGAGAACAAAACACTCCTTATAAGGGTGTGGATACCTTCCCCTCGTGGACACGTTTTCTGGGTGGCTACAACTGCACCCAGGGAAACAAAATCTTGCTATTGGCTACTACTCCAAACAGGGACAATATCTACGAGGGATGGCTCTGGGGATGTTACAAAGTGTGTCTGTGTGTGCGCACTTGTGTGTGAGAGACTGAGAGTGTGACAATGCGCGTGCGCCTGTGAGTGTGTGGTCAATGGATGGAAGGTGGCGTGTGTGTGTTAACTTAATGGACAAAGGCCCGAAATCAATAATGGTCTAATGGAATATCCATGACTAGTATAAAAAAAATTAAAAGGGCCGCCTTTTAAGCCCGAGGTCTTACAGGGATGGTCCTTATATGCCCAATTTCATTTTTACCATCCAAAATACAAACCCAGCCCTCCACTTAAATAGGCTTAAAAAGGCCGACTCGACAGGCTTTGCTCGTTTTCCAAGCTCTAATCCCTTCTATTAGCTTATATCTTTTACATGATAAAAACAATATATGAGTGAATTTTATGTCAAATTTCCTTTCTATCCTATAATTAATCAAAGGAAAGAAACAATATATAAAAGATAATTATATAAGTATAATATTACTAAATCTAATTAAATATGTCTCAAAATTTTCACCTATTCAATTATAAAATATATACTTCTTATGCATCTTTTACTATTTCTTTTGTTTAAAGTATTACTTTTTTCCCCATAATATCTCTAACTAATTATAAAACTTCCTAACTATTCTTTCTAATCCTAAATATAGAAGCTCATTTAGGAGTTTATTTTGATTCCAAATGTAAGACTCAAGTACGCAATCCACTTTTTCTCTCTAATTTTTAATGTTTAATTTTCCCCAAGTTTTTTCTATTGGTTGAATTTATGAAAGGGGTTTCCAACAATGGAGATAATGGTTAAATGAATATTTTAGGAAAACCAACATCAACTTATTATAAATAACGTACTACGATAAATAATTAATATTTATCAGTTAATTCAGCTCTTACCTTTAGAATAGATTGGAGTAATTGATCAAATTCCTCAAAATAATTGCTTTTACTTAGTGTGCCTTTGAGATTTTATAAGGGAGAATTTTAATTAAATACTTTTAAAATAGTAAAATTTAAATTTGTGCCTACACTTTTAAAAAATTTCTAATAAGGTTGTGAGGCCTTATTAGAGATTTTAGAATGTTGCTAAAAGACTATAATGCCCCTGTTCAGTTAAAAAATAAATTTTTTTAATATGTAAATTCTCATATACTTTTACTTGAAAAGAGTAGCCTGAGGGTCTTCCCGCTCCTTTTGTTTATAAAATAAAATGTAATATGTGAGTCATTTGTCTCTATCAAACAATTTGTCAGGTATAATCTCCATTTCCATAATTGAAATTATAGAAAAATATGGGAAAAAACTGTGGTGATTGGAGAAATATTAATAAAATTATCACCACTAAAAATCGTAAATTCTAGGGTTATGGTTAAAAGTATATGGGAGTTTATAGATTAAAAATCTTTATTTTTTAACTGAATATAGGGCATTGTGGTCTTTCAATAACATTCTAAAATCTCTAATTAGGCCTTATGGTCTTATTAGGAATATATTGAAAGTGTAGGCCTGAATTTAAATTTTGCTATTTCTAAAGGATTTAATTAGGATTGTCCCATTTTATAATAAATTACTAATTTCAATAACTTTATTTACTTATGTAAAGTACCCAATTGAAGCTAATAATACGAACTGGCATGATTGTAATATTAAAGTTTCAATTTGTGTGTGGTCCTCTTTTAATAGGAACTTATCTGCTAGTCCTATCTACTCCGATAAGAGAAAGACAGTTGAGGCTACCTAATAAAATTAGGGAATCAAACCTCCCAAATTAATATGTTTGTTTGTGAAGTTTCCCTTTTCTAATACTTTAATCATGTTGGGAAAATCTCAAAAGAAAAAAATTAAAAAATAGGAAAAGACAAAATGTGTTTCAAATATTTATAATACCAAAAAAATATTAGTACCGGATTTATCACTTTGAAATTTAAAGGAAATGACAAAAATGCCCTTATATATATATATTTAAAAAAACCCCACCAACTGACGGTCGGCGACAGCCTTGCTAGTGGCAGCGGCTAGTGGGGGAATATATTCTTTAAAAAAATATATATGTGTAAAAGCAATTTGGTTACTTATTTTAATTTCAAAAAAAATCAAATTCAGTCTAACATATCTCTAGGATTATAAATATTTTTGAAACATCTTTTTATCTTTTGGTATGTTTAAAGTTATTTATAAGGGATTTTCCCTTAATCATTTCATTATATAAAATATAAAATGTTGTCTGTCTTTCTTAAAAATGAAAACTTTCCCGGAAATTTAATGTGAAATGATGAGTGTATAATTTGAATTTCAAAATTTACTACTCGAACTTTCATACTACTTAAAAATCTTCATATATAGTTTTTTTTATATGGTATTCTTTGGTCATTTTCCTTTATCTAAGGAATATATATGGTGAGGCTCTTCCCTTATATGCATAAGAAATCTAGGGTTATATGAGCGGTCTTTGAAGTTTGAATAATTTGACAACTTATTCCAAAAAGATTGAGACCTTGTTCTTTAAAAATCTTCATATACTGTTTCGATTTCAACAGATTGTTCTTTAAATATTGACAAGGTGTGTTCTTTAAATAACTTTTGTTAGATCTAAAAGTAGGCATAATCAACTTTTTACGCAATAGATATATGTTGTTAATCTTGTATTACTTTTTGCATTGTAGGGTACTAGTCTTCTCACTTCTCTGTTATTTTAATATATATTTAGAAATAAGCATTGTTAATAGGAAAATACTCCCTTCGGTCTTAATTACAAGGCTCCGTTAATTTTTTTTTAGAGAATTCTAGGAAAATCATAAGAAAGCTAATTATATTATTTAATCATATCATGTATTGTATTTTATTACATCATATATTAGTTCATAAGTCAAACAATATAATTTGAAGGAAAACGATAAATTTTAATATCTTAAAGTAATTTAATTAGCTTTCTTAGAATTTTCTTAAAATTCCCCAAAAAAAATTAACGGGCCCTTATAATTAGCACCAGAGGAAGTATCACTTAGACCTCGTGAAAGCAATTTTATTTCAGTCAACTCTAAAATTATGAAATTCATTGAAACCCCTTGGATCAAAATGAAATTAAGTTTTGTCAGGTAAAAGACAATAATGCCCTTACGTTGTTTCTTACAAGACAAATATGGGCATTCAAAGGCATTTTCAAGACAAATAAAGAGATTTGAAAGAATTCAAGGAGTTAAAAAAATTTTACAAGACAAAATTGTGAATAATAAAAAACTTTTTATCTCCATAGATTCTTTTAAATTTCTTTATTTGACTTGTAGATATTTTTATTTGTCTTGTAAGTACACATATTTGTTGTAAAAATACTCTTATGCAAAATTAAAGTAAGGGCATTATTGTCTTTTTACTGACAAAACGTAATTCTTTTTTATCCAAAGGGGTGTAATGAAATTTTATAATATTTTGTTGTTAATTGAAATAATAAAATTGATTTCATTGGGTCTAACTGATATTTTCCCATTAACAAGGCACATATTTTTAAAAAATATATTAAAATAATAGAGAAGTAAGAAGATTGGTAGAGCCATAGTGAAAAAAGTAATTGAGTGTTAAGGACTTTTCCATGTCTTATGCCTAAAAAATTGAATATGTCTACTTTTGTACCCAACAAAAATTAATTGTATTAACTACAAGTTGGAAAATAGTTTATGATTAAATTTACAACTTCACCTAATAACCAAATGGTCTTAACACGTTAAATGGGCCCCACACATTTTCTATCTCATACACAACAAGTATTTTCACCTTCTCATATCATAAGTTTGGTCACTTGTTTGGCAAACTTTGAAGCTGTGGTTTCAAAAGCCCTTTTCTGTAAGTCGAGATAAAATTCTTCTTACATACTTACTTTATAAATTATAAATGCTATTCTCCAAAACTAATCCAAATGGGCATGATTCTATTGAAATGTGTAACATCCCTATTTTTATTCACACAAAAAATTCCTTGAATATAATATAAGTTAAATGGATTCAAATGGTGAATTTTGGGACAAAGGAAGGAGACAAAATACCTTCCAAGGAATTATTGAAATTTTTGCTAATTGAGGCCAAAGTTAATTATGAAAAATGCCAAGAGGCCTCAAATAATTGAGGAAAAATAAGAGGAATTTATTTTAAGGTTGAGAAGGAATTATGAAATGGGTTTATGCCCTAAAGATGATAATTACCACTAAAGAACATTTTACAAACATTATGTTCGAGAAAAGTGCAATTTCTTGGGGACAAATGAATTATAAATGAGATGAATGAGTTTTAGATGGGAAACCATTGATTTTATTGGTAAAATATGATTCAAAGAATTATTTATGGAAAATAATTAAAGCATTTGCACAAAAATGATTTATGATAAAAAGAAAATTACCATAATAAAAAGGTGATGGCACAATGGTAAATAGTGGCACTTCCAAGGGCAAAAAAGGAAGATTAAAATTCATCTTGAGGGCAAGATAGGAAAATCAAAATAGAGGGTCAAGATTAAGTCTTGAAAAGTCAAAAAATATTAAAGCAAAAATGAGAACTTTTGGTTGAGAATTAATTTTGCATTTTTAAGTTAATTAAGAACATGGTATAAGGCTCCATTAAGGGCAAAAATCTGTCCATATCTCGTGCATAGGGCAGCCAAGAGATACCAAAATAGAGAGAGAGAGCCAAGAGATACCAAAATAGAGAGAGAGAGAGAGAGAGCTCTTGAGAAAAGGAAGATAAGAAAGAAGGAGGCAAAGATCAAGTGTCATCTAGGTAAGTTGAAAGCAACCATCTTCCATTTTCTTCAAGATTCTTGATGTGCAACCTCCCCTAATCCCTTGTGCACTCATGTATCCATGTTTAACAAGAGGAAAATCAAAGAAAAGAAGGCTTAGGGTTCAGTTTTAACAAGCTCAAATTAAGAAGACAAGAGGTAGCTTCCAAAACATAGTCTTACTTGTTATTTTATGTTGATTGGACTTGTTGGTAGATTGTTGTTGGTTGGTTGATTTTGGCTGATTGTAAATTTTGGGATGCATGAACACTAGAGGGAGGTGCTGTTCAAATTTTGATTAATCAAGTAGGAAGTGAATTTAAGAGTTTACACATGTGATTGAGAGTGTAAGAAATGTGCACTACTACAGAATTGTTTATATTTGATGGTTGTTTTTGCCCAAATATATATATATGGCGGTTCAAAAATCGCCATATACATTTTGACATATATAATGGTTTTTCGATGAGAAACGTCATGTATTGATCACTTATAAATGACAGTTGTTAAATAAAAATCACCATATATATGTATCTATGACGGCTTTTATTGCACAACAACCAAATGTATCATTTTCTGTTTTATAGGATCGATCATCATCATTTTATCTCACATTTGTTTATATTGAGCCTCCCAAAGAATCTTATGTTCTTTAAGGATCAATGTTATGATTTTATTATATTAAACCATTTGAAATAGTATACATTGATCTTAAAAGGATAAAAGATTCAACTAGGGAGATCAATAGATTGCAAAACAAAAATTAATGATGATGCGATCTTTGCAAAACAAAGAATAATATGCAAGAAAAATTAGGGAACAAATTAATTAAAGTTCTCACTTTTAGTGACTACACATACATACAGTTGAGAAAAAGCTAAGCTAGCATCATATGTGTGTGTGTGTGTGTACATATATCGCATCACTACTTTGATCTATATATCTTCAAAAAACGTATATGTACATATGTTGTTGTATATATACAAACACAAAATCCACAATAGATCAGTTTTTCATAATAATTACACTTAAGGGAAGAAAGTTCTCACTTTTATACGATTCATCGCAAAACTTGCAAAGTTATGAAGATATAACAGTACTTCCATATAACGCAATAGACACAAAGTCTGCCATCTATATGTATAGATCAGATCTACCAGTTAGCGCATTCACAGTGAGGTAGACTACGTCACAGTAGACATACATAAGAAGGAGAGCACGAACGACAGGGAAATCCAAGTGGGTATGCTGGAAGTAGTTGGTGTGTGGGGTATCGTGGAAGAGAGTGAGTGTGATGAAATTTGCTGTCTCTGAAAGCGTAGTAATGAAAATAGGGCTCACGGGTTGGTTTTTAAAGGCATTTTTATGGTGGTTGTTCAAAACAAATGTCAAATACTATATATATCGTGTGTTTTCAACAAAAAACTGCCACATATATTCCAATTATATATACCATATATATGTATAATATATATGGCGTTTCTTTATACAACTGTGATATATGTCATGGACGTATGCCGCTTCAAATTCTGCATCTTTATATATAACAGTTTTTCAAAAATCGTAATATATTTTTCTCATATTTATGGCGTTTTTTTAAAGTGTTATATATAACTAGGCGGGGCATCGACTCAAATTCTGCCTCTCTTTATAAGGCTGGTGTTCCAATAACCGTGATATATACAATGTCATATATACATGATTACGTGGTAGTGGTGTTTTATGAAATGGAAGTTGAAAATTCATTTTTCCCAAATTTCCATGATTTTCAGCCAGCCCTTGTTTTGTTGTGTTGGGGATGAATTTTGGCTAATTTGATGCGTCCAATGTGTTTAGAATGAAAAATTGTGTGGGGCAAAGGTAAAAAAGTGAACTTAGAAGCATTAGGATAGAAAATGACACTTTTACTCAAAATTGAGTCCATTTCAGATTTGGGTGATTTCAAGGGGAAGGATTGTGATTTTGCCCAATCTAAGGCCAGAAGTGGATTAAGCATGCAAAATTGTGTAGGGGTAGCTAGGGTCATAATTTTAAAAAAATTGGAATTATACTGGGTATAAAAGGAAGTAGACTGGTACCCATAAGGGCAGTTTTGTAATTAGGCGTTTTAAAGAGGGATAATGAATTATAGGCACTTAGGAAATAAGTATTTGGTAAATGGTAGCTCATTACCATCAATTTGGACTTGTAAGATTCGACATTTTCCTGGGAAGATGAAAGACTGATAGGTCGGACCGACAACTAATAGTGGAAAGGAGTTTAGGTAGTAACTCTGTCTTTCATAAATTATGTGACATGTTGTATGTATTGTTTTCCATGCATTGAGACATGGTGTGAAGTGCGCTAGACGGTGTGACTATTTGTGGTCCATTATGAGACTTGAGACATGGTGCGAAATGCGCCTGACGATGTGACTCTTTGTTGTTCACTGTAAGACTTGAGACATGGTGCGAAGTGTGCCACATGGTGTGATTGATTATGGTTCGCTGTGAGATTGAGAAGGGGACATCGTGAGACTATATGACTATTTACAGCCTGTCGTGAAACATGAGACATGCCTTGTACTTTTCATATTTCTAATGATGATGACTTGATGACTGTGATATGATAATGATGATTGTTCGCTATGCATGTCAAGTATATTCACATTTTTATATGAATGACTACCTGTTACTATAGAGATTCATTTGGATCTCACCCTTTCCATTAAATTAAATTTACCCAGCGAAGGAAGGTAGTTCCTATGGCAACACTGTTGAAACTAGATACTAAGAGTCCGATTCCAAATCGGAGGACGGCTTTAGTTTAGTTATCTTAGGTTTTGAACTTTTAAACTCTGTATATATTTGTAAAACCTTGTGGGGCATCATGTAAATACTTAAGCTTTGCATTTATATTAGTACTGCTTTAAGCTATTTCTGCTTGTCTTTTGATTTGCACTTAACAACTTTGATAAATGTTAAATAAAAAAAGGGGTTTGACAAAATGTCTATCACCTACACAACATTGAACAGTCAAAAAGAAATGAGGTAATCAAGTAACATTCTTGCCACTAAATATTTAAATCATTCTGATCTCTTTCTTATGTTACTCTCTATTCAAGGAGAATTAATTAAGGATGGACTTGCTATGAGTGAAATTATATTTAGGACCGATTTTTTTTTCCATAAATGACTTATAATAAAGAGAAAAAGATAGAAAAATATTATTAAAATTGATAAAAGATAAATGAGTATGTTGAATTTCAATAATTTAGAAAAGGGACATCGTAAGTACCATACCTACAATATCCCTTTTTCCATTTTAACAGATGTTGTAACAAGACTTTACTATGTCTCTCGTATAAGCGTTCCCTTAGAAAGGAACATAGAAAGGGCTAAAAACTAAACATTAGAAGTATTTTCTATAGTAGTGTTAATTCTTTATTAGTAATGCATATTTTTTCATGAATAAGGTTTATGAGGTTTATGTCTTTTTCCAACAAGAAAACATTTCAAAGTTTATTATCTATAGTATGTCTTTATTAGTAATGCATATTTTCTATAGGTATTTTATTATCTTAATTGTGTTTATGAGGTTTATGTCTTTTTCCAACAAGAAAACATTTCAAAGTTTATGCCAGGAAGTCCACTAGACTCTATCTAATTTAGCCTAACCTCATGTTGGTCCTGGACCAGATTGGATTGCTAGTTGCCTTATACAGCCTAAGGTCTTCCTTAGACTAAATTTTTGGTTGATGTCAAACCCAGTCGGACCTGGTCCATGCTAACCCCATAAAAGTAAAGACATGGGGTTACATTGAAATTTTCAAATGGCTGGGATTATTTGTAATTGAAATTTTAAAGTTAGATGTGTTTTGTTTAATTTAGCAAAATGAACATAAAATTAGGTGCCCCTTTGCCAATTACTAAGCTACTTGAGTTACGGTTTTTAAGAAATAAACGGGAGCATTTTTAATGACAAAATTTATTAGAAATCGAAATTAAAATTAAATGATTACCACAAGTTAAAACTAAGAAATTATTAAATAGGGAGAGTTACATTGAGCTTCAAAGTAAGGAAATTAATATCAGAAAGGTCCCTATTGACAAGTAAGGAGCTATTATTGATAAGTTGAGAAGTTATATTGACAATCTGAAGAGCTAACTGGAACTTGTCAAAGAGTTTGAGTATTCATCATCATGATTCTTCATATATTTCTAAATGGGATTTCTTTTGGGTGCTTAACAGTATCATGAGGAAACCACCAGCAAATAAGGCGTTAAATTCAATTTAGTGATTTGCACCATCTCAAAGATACCTATCCAAGTATTTCACTTTGCCAACCAATTACCATTTTCTTACTGGTTTGAAGCCACTTTGAATTTTTGGAATGCTTATGCAGAGATCTCTGGAGATTATAAAGACCACAAATGGTATATGTGGGCCCCTACAATAGCCTTATTTGCCCAGACAGAAAGGGTAAGCCCAATTATAAAGACAAGCCCAATAAAATGACTAGACCAACTAACCCCAAAATGGATCAAAGACATATGGTCCATCCGAGTAAGGCAAACTATCTCAGCAAGACAGGAAAAACTGCCTACCCGAGAAAAGTCCACCGGAGAAGAATAAGAATTTGTTAGCAAGGTAATAGTCCATGTGCATGACTGCCGATCCACTAAAATAGCAACTACCATGTCCTTGAAAATAGCATCCGATTCCCTCTTGTAATCTAGCAACGGTCTACTGGAGATAGAGGGCTATGATTTAATCAATAAATACTTGCTTAGGACCTTAGGTCACTTAATTATTAATTAATTCGATTTAAGTTCTCTTAGAGTGC
>JBAGKO010000002.1:11760988-11778686 GCA_037177275.1 Acacia concinna | reverse complement strand
CGGTGGCCGACGGTGGCAGGGCAACGCCGCTCTCCTTCCGAAACGAGCTCGGCCTGTGCGTGTAGTGTATGTGGTGCTACGAGCTTTTGGGGTTGGGGGGTGGGGAAGAAAGAGAATGCGTTGCTCGTTTTTTCAATGGCATTTATTGCTTTTTTACCGTTATTTTGCTTCTGACCTACCATTGGATTCTCTATAAGCAACCCATGTGATGCTTATGCGATTCATTGCTTTTCTCCCATAAGTCAGGTCATATCTATCGTCAGCCCAAACACTCCATTACCCCAATCTGAAAGTAACCTTATCTATAAGCACAATAAAGCTATCAAATCGCCTCTCCAAACACACCCATTCTAAACACAAATCAGATTATCCAACCTTACTTTTATAAATAAGTCATTTTTACCATTAACGAGTATTGTTTTTAAAATGAGCTGGACTGGGTAGTCCGAACCCGATCGTTTGGGTTTGGTTCTCAGGTCAGGCTGGTTGCAAATTTGGGATATTGTTAAGTAGGTTTTAGGGCGGAACCCTTTTTTGGTTTGGTACCCAAAATAAATATTTAAGAATCCAATGGGCTGAACCATTGCGGTAGAAGGACCTCTAGAAATTAAGGGGGGAAATAAGAAATTTTAAAGTGAGAAGCCCAAAACAAACAAAAATTTGCCTGAACCCCACAAAAAAAAAACTCAGGGAAAAAAAAAAGGTTGTTTTTCCATCTGAAGAACAAAAACGTTTCTCGCCTTTGCCCTCGTCTCGTATCTCCCGCTTCTTCTTCTGTCGTCGTTGAGTCTGGGTGTAGTCCGCCTCGTGCCTGGTGTGTGTGGGGTTCGTTCGCCGCGTTTGTTCTGCCTCGCCGTCATCTAGTGCTGCCGTCGAACGAAGCTCCAACTTCTGTTGCTTTTGTTGCCGTCATCTAGTGTACTTTGCCATTGAAGAAGCTCAAGTCTGCTTGAAGAGGTAAGTTGCCGTTGAACAAAGGGTGGTTTACTAAAGAGAAGTTGAAATTGATGAAGGAAAGGAATCATATCATGTCTCTGTTTGTTTGCCTTTGAGATTTTTCCCCTTATAGTTCTTTTATGTTGCTTGTTCGATATTTATTGACATTCTAGACAAGTGTTTACCCTGTTTAGATTTCTTGGCCATAAGACTTATGGATGAAAAGTGAATTCAGGGTTATTATTTATATTATGATTATATCAAGCAACTCACATTCTTCGTGTCAAGAGTTTGCATTTCTTGTGGCGAACTGTTACTATACTCATCTCTCTATCTTTGATAGGACTTGCCAGACACCATACAAACCATAGATAAAGTTTCGGCTGAGTTCATTATTATAATAATAGACTCATAAATGGGGAAGTCATCGAATAGGGGACTCGGCACCCAAAAGAAAAGCAAGAAGAAGAACAAGGTTGGTCCAGATGCCTTAGCCATGAAAGTTAAGGCCCCCAAAGAAAACCCCTTTGAGACCATTTGGTCTAGAAGAAAATTTGACATACTGGGAAAGAAGCGCAAAGGTGAAGAGCGTCGGGTTGGCATGGCTCGTTCTCGTGGCGTTGAGAAAGTAAGTGCTTGCTTATTTTCCTATGTTGTTGTCTTTGTAACGTTTTCGTTTAGTAGCGTCATGAGGAATGCTTGTAGATCATCCCTTGATCAGAGTGCAACTTTTTGTTAATTGAATAAACGTTTTGTTTGTCACTTTTTATCAAATATAACCATGAGAAATCACGTGTTCGCATATTTTTTTCCTGTTTTATTTTTCCTGTTGTGAATTTATCTTTTTTCTGGTTTTGTAGAGGAATAAAACGCTGTTGAAGGAGTTTGAGCAGAGAGGGAAGTCGTCTGTGTTTGTGGATAAGCGAATTGGAGAGAGAAATGAAGATCTTGATGAGTTTGGCAAAGCTGTTTTGAGATCACAGCGTGAGCTCCAGGTGGTATTCTCTTGGGTTGGTTACAAGATCCAAGAGTTTGATCATTTAAGCATTTTATTTTTGGAAGTATTTTTCTCTTGCTTAATGGTTTGGGGGCATGGATAATTTTCAGATAAATTATTCATATGCCAATTTTCATGTTTTACATTGCCAACGTGACTCTTGCTAACATTGAAGGCAAGTTAGGGGTGTCACCCCTATGGAAATCAATGTCATGGTTTTGTTATTTCTATTATATATCATTATAATTATAATAGAAGTTCATTTTCTTTAAAACTTTTGGGCCAAATTTTCCTTATCCCTGCCCAAAATGTGTTGCCTTTGTGAATTATCTTCACTGTCTAAAATTTAGCTCTCTGCATATTGCTTATGCTCTAAGCTTACATTATAGTATTGTTGTCTAATCTAATTATATTCTGAAATATCTTGTGATTGCTCTAATGCTAGTCCTCATTGAGTTGTAGTTCCTGCTCTAACACTTTTATCTTGGTCTATGTAGCTACGCTCGAAATTGAACAAGAAAAGCAAGTATAACTTGTCTGATGGAGAAGAAGAAGATGATGATTATGAAGGTCAAGAAATACAGGAAAGAGATGATTTTGAGGGTGAAATGATCTCTGATGATGATGATGCTGTTGAAACTGGTGAGCCACGGAGTATGTAATGTTTGTTTAACTTCTGCATGGGTTTCCTTTCTCTATACATGATTCTTGCTAGCAGTGAGTGGGGTATATCCACAATTTGATCTCTTGGATGGGAGTTAATAATTGGAAGTGGTTTTCACCTGTATATTTTTGCGCCACCAACACATTTTGAGATAGGGGACAAATAAAAAATCTTTGGCTTGATTCCTTAATGAGGCTTGCTTTCTTCTTAATGTTGTTTGGAATTTAAAGTGGGACCGTAAAACAGTTTCATCACAATTTGGGTTCATTATTTTATGTTGCATTTTCATAATCTTGTAAATATTTACTTTACTGAATCTAAACTATGCGCCGTGTTGTTTTACTATAAGTATTGTTTCTTTTAGAAGTTCATGCTATACCTCCATTGGATATTACATCTTATTCTTGGGGCCATATTACAATCTTATGTCTTGAGTTTCATTTTATTTGGCAGGCAATTCATCTTTAATTGATATTAATAATAATACAAGGATTTCTGGAGAAGAAGGCAAGCCAAATGTAAGACCTTTTTCCTTTCTTGAGCTTATCGCCTTTTTCTCTTATGATGGCATTATGCATATGAGAATTCTTGTGCATTTAATGTGCCATTTTCAAGGTGTAAACTCCATTAACAACTGCATTGGTTCTAATGAATACACTTATAACCAGCAGAAGCATAAAAGCAAGAAGGAAGTTATGGGCGAAATCATCACAAAGAGCAAATTTTTCAAGGTATGTGATTTTCTTTAGTCATGTCTATTGGTTGATTCATAATGACATGCTCACATATTTTTTCCCTTTAATATGTTCCAGGCCCAGAAAGCAAAAGAAAAGGACGAAAATGAACAGTTGCTGGAAGATTTGGATGAGAAATTTACTGCTTTAATTCAATCTAAAGCATTATTATCTCTGACTGAACCCAGGAAGATGAATTCCTTGGAGGCTCTAGTGAACAAGAGCATTAAAATAGAACCTAGCAACAAAGATAGCTTCTCCGGTACTCAGAAGCTATTTACTTCTATGGAGGTACCTATTCATGAGGATTCTTATTTGCCCTGATAGCTTCCTCTTGTTGTAATATTTTATTTGTTCATTATGGCAGGACAAACCTGATGCTTATGACAAACTTGTCAAAGAATTGGCATTGGATATGAGAGCTCGCCCCTCGGACAGGACAAAGACTCCAGAGGAGATTGCCCAGGAGGAAAGAGAACGTTTAGAGCAATTAGAGGTGTATATAAATTCCTTATGCTTGACAATGTGGGTTTTTATATATAAATTAATTCATAGGCTTGGCAATGCTGGCTTTTACATAAATTTTTTCTTGAAGGGATTATTTAACTTGAATTGACTGTGTCAGGAATTGTCTTTGCCTTTTAAAAATGGATGACTATTAACATTTGCCAGTTTATCCTTAACATTGCTATGATTCCAAAGTAACATCAATCAATGGCAATATCTTATGTGCTGCCGTGGATTGTTTGTTCTATGGAGTCAACTATTTAATCTCTTTAATGAGCAACAACACCATAATTTCAGGAAGAGAGACAGAAGAGGATGACTGCTGCTGATGATTCAAGTGATGAAGATGATGAAAATTCAGAGAATCCACCAGAAGACAGACTGAAGTTGCCCTCTGGAGATGATCTTGGTGATTCCTTTTCTGTTAGTGAAGAAACTGTGAGAAAGAAGGGCTGGATTGATGAGATTCTTGAAAGAGAAAATGAAGAAGATTCTGCTAGTGAGGATGGTGATGCTTCTGATGATTCTGAAAACTCTGAAGATGCGGATGAAGGTTCTGATGAGGATCCTGATGAGGATGAAAATAATCTTTCTTTGAAGGATTGGGAACAAAGTGATGATGAGAATATCAAGCTAAATTTAGAGGATGAAGAAGAAGACAGTGATGATAAAGAAGAGAGCGAAAAAGAGGCAGAACAGCCTGAGAGAGTCAATGGCAAGAAGAAACTGGGTACTATGGTTCTTATAAATGCAAAGGCGAAAGATAATGTGGAAAATGTTAAGAAGGATAGGGATTATTCAGATTCCAAGAAGATCGATTTTGGAGCTAATAAATCTTCAGCAAAGCCAGACATTCCTTACATTATTGAAGCTCCTAAGACCTTTGAAGAATTATTTTCATTGCTTGATAACTGTTCAAATTCTGACATTATCATGGTCATCAACCGAATCCGAGCAAGCAATGCAATCAAACTTGCTGCAGATAACCGCAAAAAGATGCAAGTATGTAACTATATCCTTTTCCATTAAAATTATATGATATTTAAGCTTGTACGAAATTATCTCTCTCTTCTCTCACTCCCCTCTTCCTCTCTTCCCTTTCTCTTTACCACTACTATCCATCATAAGCATTATTGTGTTTCATGCTTGTGCGAGTGCATACACTTGCTGTAAAAGTATCAATGAACTTTTTCTAGAGTCTGACGTGTAGTGGCAAAAAATTCCCGTCAACTGATACTACATAATAAAATATCTAATATCATGGGCCTTCATCAGTGACGTTCAGCAAGACTGTCCTGGATTCAACTCTGGTTGAGATGAAATTGGTGGGTTGATGAATATAGCCCATGTTGCAAGACTATAAGTCAATCTTGGAATGTTTAGAAATTAGGGTTAGAGAAGAGGGATTGAGAAGAAGAGTGGAGAAAAGATAGAAATGAGTAGAGAGAGAGAGAGAGAGATAGTAGAGAAGAGTGGCTACTGAAACAATGCAATTCTTCATTAATGACCAACAACAGTCTCTACATGGGTGCCGCCCTTTATTTATAGGCAAGGGGGTGGGAATCTGTCTTAAGCCGCAAGCCGTCTAATTAACTAAGGGCTTGTGTGGCTTATGGGCCTAATCCTCTAATTAACACCTAATGGGCCTAACCCTCTAATTAATATATACTAGGCTAACTTAATTAAGGGAAAGCAACTAGCGCCTCTTTTGGCTATTGCTACTCCCAAGGTAGCTACACCACTCTAGGCTAGTGTTGCTCTTTCTCCAAATCAATTTAACTCAATCTACCAATTTAGGGATTTAGGATTCTTATTACAATTACATAACAGCCCATGACTTCTTCAGTGATCCAAGATAAAACTAGTGCACACCATTTTGTGGAAGATGGTCAAATTAAAGATTTTGGCTAAGTCTACTCTTAGAACAGAATAAGAGATCTTGCCACATCTTCTTGGGGAGTTTTTTTTGTTTTTTTGCCTCCCAAGTTTCATTAATTTATTATAGGACTGGGGTTGTTCTTTATGGATATGCAAAGGGACAGCTTATGGTTGTGATTCATTTTCTTGAGGCTGTTCTACTACCATCTGATGTAGCACTCTGACTAACTTTGTACACTTGGGCAATAACAGACTCTCTTTGACCTGCAATCCTGAATAATTTACATTAAAGTTCTAGGTTCCTATCATTAAAAAATTCATTATAAATTCAATATTTATAACATGGCTTCTATTTCCAGGTATTTTATGGCAATTTGCTGCAGTATTTTGCTGTAATGGCAAATAAAAAACCATTGAATTTTGAGTTACTAAATATGATGGGTAAGCCATTGATAGAAATGAGCATGGAGATTCCATTTTTTGCTACAATATGTGCTCGTCAAAGAATAGAAAGGGCAAGAAAACAATTGGTTGAGAGCTTAAAGAATCCAGGTTAGGATGTCAATGTAATAGTTTCATATTTTGTATTACCTCCTAAGACAAATGCAAAATCCCAAGATGTTTTTGTGACACTTATTCTAAATCCTTACATTGTCTTAGAAAGTAGCAGCTGGCCTTCTTCCAAGATGTTGTTTCTATTGCGGTTGTGGTCCTTGATATTTCCATGCACTGACTTCCGGCATCCAGTTATGACACTAGCAATATTATTGATGTGTGAATATTTGATGCGCTGCCCAATATTGTCGGGTCGGGATGCTGCCATTGGCGCTTTCTTATGCTCTATGCTTCTCTCTGTAAGTACATCTTCAAGCAAGTGTTTCATCTGTTGCCTTGATGTTGTGCTCTTCCTTTTTGACATCAACAAATATTCTGACACAATTTTTTTTTTAAAATTTTATCGTGATCTTAGCATTTTGAATGCTGATGGTTATTGTATTGTAGTAATTTTAGCCAGGCTGCTTAACGAAGAATGCTGTTGGTTTTCTAAAAGCGTGCTACAATCCGAATGGTGTCATAACCCCCTAAATTTTGGATTATTATGTGTAAATAACCTCTTGAATATTTAAAACTTCACATTGAATTTCCCTAAATTTAAGTTATTCAGATAGCTCTGCTGCTCTTTTTTTTTTTAAATTTTCTAACATGATGCTGCCATGATTTTTGGATTGTTGAAGTCATGTTTTTTGACCTTTTTTGTGATTATTGCAGTTGTAACTTGCTCATGTGCTTAATTTGAATTTCAGATGTTAAGACAGTCACGGAAGTTCTGTCCTGAAGCCATAAATTTTCTTAGAGCTATGCTGGTGATAGCCACTGAAAAAAAATCTATTTCGGGTGAAGATTCAGAGGTATGACTTCATACTTCATTGACTACAATTTGAAACACAATCAAATGGTTAAAATAGGTGTGAATAACACAGCAATATATATATATATCCGTGAATAATATACTCCCTCCAATCCTAAAGGTAGGAGCTAGTTATGGGTTTGAAATTAGTCCTAAATACAAGACTTCAATCACCTTTGGCTCTCAAATTTACAAGTTTTCCCAAACTATCTTTTTTGATTGTACATATTAAAAGGTTCCCTTAATGGGGCTAGTTTCTAATTCTAAAGGTAGGAGCTAGTTAGGGGTTTAAAATTAGTCCTAAATGCCAATGATTAAAGGAGAATCTTTTGGGGAACCAACACAATTTCTTTCTCTCTGTAAATTAGTTATCCAATCCCTACATTTAGGACAGGAGGAAGTATTAGTTTTAATTTGGGAGCTGAGAAAAAGGGTCGTTAACATATCTTTTCCTATCTTGAGCTGTTATCGGACCTAAACAGGAGAGTATAAATGCAAACTTGCGATGCTGGTAGTGACACATTTTATATTGCTGATTTCCCTATTCATGTGATTCCTTCTGAATTATAGTTGAATCATTTGTGTTTGGATTTGTAATCTCAAGACACGTTGCATAAATCACATCTTAAAGAATTTCATTGGACTGTGCATTTGAGATTTGCTGAGTTAATTGATTATTATGCAAAAGAAGCTATTTTGCGAGCTAAAGTTTAAATCTTGACTGCATCTATAACCTAGCTGCATCCTACGTTAGGTGCTTATTTGATTTGTGAAGGTAACTAAATTTCGTGGATGCATAGATAATGACTATCTTATTTGTCTTGCTCCAGTTTTATCAACTTGTGGAACTGAAAGCTCCTAAGCATCTCTTGTGCTTGCAAGAGACAGTAAATGAGATTCGGCCTCTGAATTTTGTGAAGATAATAGACACACCGGAGGACTCTTCTTTCTTTTCTTCAGATGATTTCAGGTAGACAGTCCAATTATGATGATGGCATACAATTTTGGCATTTAAACTTGAAAGCATAACATTTTGTCCCCTGAACCATTTGTCTAATTAAACATTTATTTGTCAAGATTACTAAGATTCCTTTGAAGAGTTGTCTGTCTCAAAATAAACAGCTTGAAGACAATTCTCGTTTTACTCAACATAAATGCTTTTCCTCTTCATGTTTTCTTTATGACACTTCTGCGCATCATTAGAATTTTCTAGCTTTCCCAAATCTTCACTTGTATATGTACCTGTGCTTCTTTTGAAGAATCCAATATCTTTTGGCACAAGTTGCCTTGTCAACATTTGATCATTTTAGATCTGATCTCAGAAATAATATTAATATCTTTTATCTGCTTTAAGCTGAATACTAATACTTTATTCTCTCAGTAACGTTTACAGCTTGGCTAACCTTGGCTATTTTAATTTCAGGGCTAGTGCATTAGCTGCGGTTATTGAAACTCTAAAAGGTTTCGTCAATATCTATGATGGCTTAAGTTCATTTCCAGAAATCTTCTTACCAGTTTTGACGTCATTACTTCGAGTAGAAAAAGAGAAAAAAATACCAAATGCTCTACGTGATAAAATTAAAGATGTTGCCGAGCTGATCAAGTCGAAAGTGGACGAACATCATTCCACAAGGCGACCGCTTCAAATGAGGAAGCAAAAACCAGAACCAATCAAGCTATTGAATCCTAAGTTTGAGGAGAAGTATGTTCAGCTTTTGATATTAAACATGCTAATTATAAAAGGGGGCACAAATAAATCAAGAGTTTATTAATTAAATGTCAAATATGCTTGTGCAGCTATGTTAAGGGTAGAGACTATGATCCAGATCGTGAAAGAGCAGAGAGGAGAAAATTGTATAAACAATGGAAACGTGAGTCTAAGAGAGCTGCTAGTGAATTGAGAAAGGACAGTGCTTATTTGATTGAGGCGAAGGGCAAAGAGAAGGCTTTATTAGATCAAGAAAAAACAGAGAAGTATGGAAGAGCGAGGGCTTTCCTTCAAGAACAAGAACATGCTTTTAAATCTGGACAGTTGGGAAAAGGAAGGAAGAGGAGGTAAACAAACCTGGCTTTATGATTTTCTACTGCTTTTATTGTTTTGATATGTTAGTCGATAGGTAGTAACTATATTATATTAATTTGTAATCAATTTTGATAACTTGATATATATTTGACTTTTTATGTTTAGGTAATCCATCTTATTACAAGATTTTGGTAGAGTCAACATAATTTTGTGTAACTTGTGGATGCAATATACTCCTCTAATCCTCTTTATAAATATAGAGAAAAAAATCAATCCTATTTATAAGGCGTCTCATTAAATTCTTTATGTAAATGTACAATTTTAACCTTTATTTGTTATTATGTCGATTTTATTCTCATGGGATGTTTTATTCATTAAATAGGATTAAAGTTAGAAAGTTGTTGTATTTTAAGGTAGAATAAATGAAGTGTAAGCTTTTTTTAAAACAAATCGGCGTGAAACATGTTGAACATGCTAGAAGTAGTTTATAAATAAAGATTGGACGAGTACTAAACAAGTTAATACTAATAATAAAAAAATAACAAAAGGGTGTTTCATGAAATTGTTGGCCAAAAAGAAAAAAAAGATAAGCACTAATT
Source organism: Acacia concinna (assembly GCA_037177275.1). Lineage (NCBI taxonomy): Eukaryota > Viridiplantae > Streptophyta > Magnoliopsida > Fabales > Fabaceae > Acacia > Acacia concinna. Next base: position 11,768,940 of record JBAGKO010000002.1, on the reverse strand, counting down.
GAATTGCATCTAATACCAAGGCAGTGGAAAAAGCATATAGTACTAAACAAACGAATAATTAAGTCGTCTTTATGTCTACCTAACTCTATATTTTGTGCATGGAACTAAAAATTGGATTAGACCGGTCAGTCCAACTGGAAAATTAGTAAACCAATCTAAAATTTGACAATTAAGCCAGAGATCGAGTCAACTCGGTTGGTTAATTGGGGCAAACTACTGAGTCAGATGGTTTGCCTGAGTCAATACATTTACAAAAAAAAAAAAAAAGGTTTATGCTCTACCGTATCCGTGAATCTCGATCAACTATGCTATGGGTCTTTCCAATCTTTGCGATTGACTATGAAGAAAGGAGAAGAAGATTAGAAGAAGAGAAAGAAAATAGAGAGAGACGCAGCACCATCTTCGTTTATCACCATGGGGGAACAAAACCTAAAAAAAAAGGACTTATAACTCTAAAAGATATGGAAGAAGGCAATCTGAAGCATGAGGATGTGGATCTGATTCTAATTCGAGTTTAAAGAGAAAAAAGAGGAAGAGAGAGGGACACTATGAGAGGCGATCTGATATTTTTTTTATCGTGATGCCCATTAGGAGTTAGAAAAGTCAAAATAATCTCTACTTCAAGTCGGATAGAGAGGAGTGACTTATTGCATTTTCAATAAAAGTAAATAAATATTCTTAAAAAGTGAGTAAGGGAGATTAAAATTGGTTTTCATTTGTTCCAATTGTATTTAAAAATTTAAAATCAAATCCCATAATTCATGAACTAAATTATTAATATTGATTATTAATATGATGAATATCATAGGTAATTAATAGGTTAGATAATCATAACAGTATTATGACTAACACTAATATATTTTAAGTAACTTTGTTAAGATATTCGTTTTATTTGTAGAAGTTTAAAAGGTATATTAATATATTGACACTTATTTTTTTTTATCATCACTTAAAATTTCTTTTATTGTTTTATGTTTTTGTAATATATTTTTTTGATTATTAGGTAGAAGGACTATGGACGAATTGTGATAGTTGATAACTTTGCTATATTTTGATTGTAGTTAACTAATTTTGGCTATTTTAATGTTAATTATCGGTTATGAATTATGATTAATCTTATTATTTTATTATTGTCAATTAAATTATAATATTTTAATGTGGTCAATTTAACCCCAATCTGACCTAGTTGAACTCTTTGAACCCTGAACCCATGCCTTAACCGATTCATTGCCCAGTTCAATTTTTTGTACCTTGATTTTGTGCCCCATGGGCAAACTCTTCAAAATTATTTATATTAATGTCAACTCATTGTGTTTTCTTTTTGCTTCACAGTTTACTGAACATTTCTGGATATAAGATTACCTGGTTGAAATATAATTATACAGTTTCATATATAATTCGATTGGAAAAAAGAGAAATCGATTGAAATTTCATACATTTCCTATGAATAAATATTCAAAATAGTGACGTGGGAGCTTTATCGGTTATTATTGTAAAATTTAATAACAGCCAAGTCCGATCTTTTCTTTTCTTCCATCAATTGGGATCAAAAAAATGTTGAACCTTAATCTTCTCCAAGCTTCCTATTGGTTGTTTGAAATTGAAATAGACAGGTTTTTTTATACGTAATCCAACTTGTCTAGCCCCCTCATTATAAAATAGAGGGAGGGGCACCTGGCCTACTGGTATTTGCAAGGTCTATAAGTTTTGAAGCTTTAGCGTAAATTCAGGTTTTTTTTTTTAGAAAAAAAAAACTCTAGTGTAAGCAGAAAACCCTTCGAACTCTAAAAAGCATTGTATGGAAAACAACTCTCTACTTTCCTTAAGACTCAAGGCACACCATCGATTGGTTTCCTTAGATCTTCAAAAGTTGCTCTCCCACCTTGCTAGTGCGAATGAGAGGCTAATGTTCATTTTGTAATTTAAAAGATTATTTGAAAATATCTTATATTCTTTTATAACTTCACTTATCAATTACTAAATACATTCAATGACATGGGGCATTAGGTACGCTCTTTGCATGTGGAAGATCAGGTTGCTCTCAAGCTACTTTCAGCCTACCCCTTACACTCAACAATGTGCAAGTGGCCATCCAATGAAGAGAGGAGGATGTCTTTGTTGGCAAAAAAAAGGAGAGAGGAGGATGTCTTTGGTTACCCATCCTCCAAAAAATGGCATATTCTATAACCAACAGATGACAGCTTTACATGGTTTTGTTTGTTTCCCTAATTTTCTGTAGAATTTTGGGGCGTGGACAGGGGGAACTAACAAATGAAATAACTAAAACTAGGGCCAAAAAAATACAAAATACAAAATCATAACCTGTGAAGTAAAGGCACCTCAAGTAAGTATTCTACAAGTTGCAGGCAGTCAGAAAAATGAAGGTGTCAAAAATTTCTCCTTCATGCGAGAGATGAGCTTGAACTTCTCCTCGGCCTCCACCTGCTGTCGAATGTCAGTTTTTGACGCCCGATCCGGATGGAACCTCAACAACGCCCGTTTATAAGCTGCGTGCACCTGAAATGACCATTAAGAGAGAGAAACGTCTTTATCAAAACACAGGACCAAAAAAAATACAGAAAGATCCTTTTTTTATACACAGAAGAATACTCCCTCCAGTTCCGATCCATCGTATAAGATGCCTTCAGGAAGTTTTTTTTTTTCCTTTTTTTAAAAATTGGATGTTTTGATAGTTTTGATGAGCATTAAATATTCTTTCCATATATGCCCATATTTAACAAGGCTAGTGAGAGAAAGTAGAAACTACTATAATGTTGGAATTTAGTGTGGTTGATAAGGGTATTATTGGAAACCAATTTTAGTTTTATTATATTTAACACTCCTGACCGTTTTTATTGATACGTGTGAATAACGGAGGGAGTACAAAACAAGAAGACTCAACCTAGAAGGCATGTCAATGCATATAATCTCCAGCTTAATGACAAACTACACACAAACGGAAATAACTTGCCTCCTGCGGCAAGGGGCTAAAGCCTCCTCCCACTTGTATTCCTAAGCCCCGAAGCAATGAAGCCATGTCAACACATGTTATCTCCAATTTATTAAGCTCTTTCCTTATTTCAGTCCGCAGTTGCTCTTTCATGTTCATATTTTCCTCATCCTGAATTTGGCACAAATTAATAAATTGAATGAGAAAACTTAGCAATTGCCAAAAATTCTACGTGAGTGCATGTAAATACATTTTCAAAATGCCAAACCTAGTAGCAGGAGGGCAAATTGAAGGAACACAAATAATAAAGGATATACGTTCAAGGAAATCAGGATAAGAAACATTCTCAGAAAATTTGAAGTAAATAATAAAAACCTTCTTCTGTGTCTCTCTGACTTCTTCAATACGTTCCTTTTGCCTTCTTTGCATATCCAATAACCGCTTACTTTCAGCCTTCTTTCTTTTACGCAACCTTTGTGCCTCCTCTGCCTGAAAAAGGGTTGCGTATGATCATTCGATTTAAGTAAATTTACAACCACATCAATATTAAGTTGCAAAGAAAGCATATAAATGCAACTAGGTCTATCAAACACCAATTTGTGAGAGCAGCATGGTTAAGAAATCAAACTGCACACACAGTAGGCACCAGCAGACATGACAGTACAATGTTAAGACCTGACAATGATGATACAAATTGTGGCGTGCTCATTCAATATGGTCATGGAGAAAGATGCTGTCTTTTAAGGGAAGTTATGCATGTATTATAGAGAACTGGAAACTCCATGAAGGGCCAATTTATAAATAGACAAAATGCACTAAATAAGCGTGACAATAATTCTTGTAAGCCTCTGATTTCATTGAAAAAAGGCTAATTGAATAAAAAATTGAACCGAGAAGCAAGCAAGCACAAATCAAACAACTAACCACCCATTAAAAAATCTAAAAATGCAATACGTCAATGATATACAAAGTATCACTGCAATTTTTTCAAGCATTCAAAAGTATAAAACTGCAGAAAAAGCATCATAAATCAGAAATACATCAAAAAATTCATCAATTCAGGGCAAAAGATGTAGCAGAAAGTCATGAGGCCAAAAAAAAATGTTTGAAATACATGCTACAGCAACTGAACCAGACAGTGCAACATTACAGCCGTGCACTTACTCTCACCAATGACCCTGGTGAGTATGAATTTGAAGTTCACATGGTGAATTTAAGTAACAAAATCTTCAATCCAGTAGGAATCCTACTATGTGTAGATCTTACAGGTGTACAGGCCATGCACAGCTCTGTCTCTGTTTTTTTTTTATTGGGGGGGATCATAGGCCACACCACTTTAATTAAGGATTAAGGATGCGTCCAAAGAATAAAAAGGAGAATTATAAACATCGAGATGATATGAATAGTAGGAAGGTCAGTAGTTAAAACTCTCATTTGAAAACCCCTATGGTAACCACATTTTTCTTTATTCTGTTTGCTAGCAAGCAATAGCAAATTATAGAGACAATTACAGTTTACAAAAGAGAAGCCTAAACTCTAAACAATAATATAGAGACAATAAAGACAGGGAAAATATTCAGAAAAGAACTGGCATTTACACCAATTGACCCCTCCTGCCTTGTAAAATTGAAGCATGTACTTCAAGCACCGAGAAAAACAGGAATCCAAGAAACCCAAAAAAAATATCAACATAATAACACAAATGCAGTACCTGAATTTGCAATTGCCGTTGCCTGGATGCCCATTCCTCTTCAATGGCTAGCTTATATTCGTCAGTTTCCTTAAGTTTTTCTCTTTCATTAATTATATCCCTCACACAACATTCTTGAGGAACACACCCATCCTGATTAAGTTGTATGTCATCAAAAGGGGCGCCACTAGAATGTGTGTCAGGAAAACTGGCATACCTGTTCCTTGATCCAGATCCGTCGTTCTCAATTTGTCTTCCAATTTTTTCGTGGGTAAAGCTCATAAATTTACAATCTTTATCACCTGCTTCTTTATTGAACTCACTAGCGAGATTATCACATTCATCCTTGGAGAAACGATGGAATTCTTCGCTCCTCGTCATTTCTTCAAACGAATCAGAACTCTGGTGAAAGGATTGCAATTTCTCTGTAGACCCAAATGTAAAATATTCTCCCCCAATATTAAGATCAATATCATCTATTTGGTTGTTACCCATATGATCTAGGTTCATCGCACATTTACCATTGCTGGGACCAGAATATACGGAAGTTCTTGCATCCTGTCCTGTCCTATTTTCTATTTCAATATCAGCATTAGAATTACTATGCAAACCAGAAGAACTGGCCTGCTCATCAAAAAGAGCTCGATCGTTAGAGATATTACGTCTTTTTTTAGAAGCTTTTTCCCATGGTTCACAAACTTCCAAAACTTCACAATCAGAACAATCACTCTCAGATGATTCACTTTCAGAGGAATCTAAACCATAACGATTTCTGTCAGCAGCTTGTGCAGAGCTTGATTCCCTATGTTCTGGCAATTTAGACGGAGAACCTTTTTCTAATGTAACAGGACAATCATCAGTATCTAGGTGTACAGAGTTTCCCATAAAGCCTGGAGCAGGAGAAAATCTTTTGCTTGAGGAGGCATCACTATCCAATTCCCCACTACCTTCAGCAATAACTTCAGTGCGGTCTGCTTCATCACTCTCATCATCATCATCAAGGCTGATGACAGTCTGAAATGGATACTTTCTGTCTCTACTCTGCACACTAGAGCCATGCGACTTTTGTTGCACAAAATTGGGTAAATCTATAATTACCACGTCATCAACTTGATCCCCATCTATGTCAATAACAACATTTTTGGAATACTCTTTTGCCCGACCAGTTCTGGGTGCACTATTCCCAGAACACGTCCGGGGTTGAAAGCGCTCTCCAAACACTCCTTTTCCTATCATTTATCTCTGGGAAGCAAAAATTACAGAAATTATACTTCAGAAAAATAATTTTACCATAAAATGAGAGGGGGGATGCATATCAAAATAAAAATGGATAAAACAATAAAATGATTTCAAAAGATGCGTAGCAGCTCAATGTAAGATAATATTTTACTAGACAGCCTATAAAACTTAGTAGAACTATAAGAATGAAGACGATGCAAACAGAAATTTCCAATGGTTATGACAGGCAAAATAGTGAGCTTCAGTGAGAGCTGATACACCCCTCAGGAGCATTGGCACAAAAAGACCACTCCAGAAGATCCCTTGAAATCCAATAAAGGCCATAATTAAAATCATCCTCCAACCAGAATTCCCAAAATATACGTAAAGGAAGCAAAATTAAGATCAATCAAACCATATAGCACGCCAATTTATAAGCTTCCTCCAAATCAAACATACCCTTCAAAAAAAAATACGATGTACAAGCTCCGAGTAAATAAATTATCTGGAGGAAATAGCATAACAGATTGCATCAACCACTGAGATAAAGAAGGGGTTTAGTTAATTTCAGGTAACAATAAAACCCTAATCAGACAAATTCAAACAAAATTCAAACTGAAGAACATCAAACTCGACGGATTCCACGGTGACGGAGAGCAACATCGAGGGTTCTATCCTATCAAAATATCAGAATTTCAGAACAGCAGAAACATGAAGAAATGTAAAAATCGAGGCCAAGAAAGACAAATTTGAAGCCTACCTCCATAAAAGTCAAAATGAAAAAGGGAACCTTCTGGATGTTCTCAAGAATCCCCTTAGCTCTTTAGAGCGAGACAGAGGAACTATTTTTTATGAAGTTAAATTTGGAGAGAGGACCAAAGACGATCGAACGAAGGCAGAAGACGCAGCGGAGTTCGATACGGGGCACTTGAAATAGAATTGCTTTAGTTATTTATTTATTATTTATTACTATATTATGCATGTAGATAATAAATTAATAAAAGAGGTGGGAAACTTGGCTTCGTTGTCTTGGAGGGTTCTCACTTCTTTCATGGAATTTACCCTCTTTTTTAGGATCGACGGAAATTATTTTTTTAATAAGTAAATAAATTATAACAGAAAATAAAATAAAAATTTCACGCATGCACCTCATCCAAAAAGCAACATAACCCTTGCTTCTACTTTTTGCTGCTATTGATGTTGCAGCACGATGACTCCAATTGGTTGACCAAACATGTGACTTTTTCTTCCATTCTAATCGGTGTCTTGGGTTGCGTGAATTGTCTCAATTGGATCCCCAATCGAGATGCCAAACACACCCAATATTGAGAAGCATAACTTTTGAACACAAGTCATCTATAACTATGGATTTAATAGTAAATTTTATTAAGATGATATAAATGGAATGATTTGTAATAAATATGCTATTTTGGGCTAAAAAATATATTTTGGCATTGGAAATTTGGGGTGTTTGGATTTTTTAAGAAAAATCATAATTTTGCTAGGAATGATTGATACTGGTATGCATTGATGGTTTGGTATTGAGTAATGTTAGAACTTCCAGGATCATATCTCATATTGATATTTCTAATAGGCAATTTAATTAAATTTAAGGCTAAAGTATACTTTTAATCTTTAAATTTAGCCGAAATCCTCTTTTAGTCCCTTAAATTTAAAAATTGTATTTTTAATCTTTTTAAATTAATACTGTTAACTTCACTAATAGAAAATACATATTCAATAAAGTTAAAATGTTGATATAATTTGAATAGAGGATTTAATGTTAACATCAATTTGAAGCATTACTAGGGTTTTAATTATTTTACTGATTACATATAATTTAAATATAAGAATATATTATTATTTTCACTTTGTTTAGTATTTTGCATCATTGAAGTTAACGCTGTTAATTTAAAAGGACTAAAATAAACTTTTTAAAATTAAAAAACTAAAAGAAGATCTCGACTAAACTTAAAAGATTAAAAGTATCCTTTAATCTAAATTTAATCATAATTATATATAATAACATAATATAATCTCAAATTAAACTCTAAGATATATAAGATATATCAATTATTAATATAAAATAGCGAT
>JBAGKO010000002.1:11750636-11760888 GCA_037177275.1 Acacia concinna | reverse complement strand
GGAAAATCTTGGAAAATTGAAAAATGACCATATGAACAATAAACTTTGTGGATGAATTCTGATCCGATTTTGACTCTCATGAGACGATGTTATTTTTCCTGAAAAGGACATTAACTAAGCTTCAAATAGAACTTAGAATCACTTGATTTCGATTTTTCTACAATTAGTTATGATTTTTTAAAATTGGCCAATTTCTTTTAGGGTTGTTGTGAATAGTAACCCGATTTTGCAAAAAATTCAAGTTGAGGTTTTTAACTAATCTAGCTAATGTAAGTGGTTCCAATTGCTTCTATTTGAGTAATAAAGTTTGGTAAATGGGAGGCGTTACAGGGTAAGAGGAATTTTGCTCACAACCATATTTATCGGAGCAAATGGCTCCCTCTACCTTTTGGTGTTTGTTTTGACATAAAAGGAGAATCGGTTGCGTTGAACTTAATTCCTGCAATGGCTACAACACTCATTGGACTTGCAAGATGGTGTTACGACTACCTTAATGTTCGATATGCAGAAAGTGAGAGAGTAATGAATTAATGTGTTAATTTTTGTTTTGTTACTAAATGTAGTTGGTTTTTGAAGGGTTTATGTCAAGTTGTGCTTGAAGTTCTCCTAAGTGTTGAGCATCGGCTTTGTGTTATGCATATTTTCACAATTTGAGCAAAAAATGGAGAGTAATGAATTGAAAAAGTTCTTCTCTTGCACTTAGAGTACCTCCCAGAACAATTCAAAGATAATTTGAAAGCGCTTGAATAATTGAGTACAGAAGTAGCAGCAACTGCCACATCCCATCATCCAATAACATGGATAAGGGCTTATTTCTCAACTAGATGCAAATCATGAATGGTAGATAACAATATTAGTGAGTCACTTAATACGTGAATTGATGAGTACCGATTTCTTCCTGTAATAAGAATGTTTGATGGTATAAGGATTAGGATGATCAATAAATCGGCATCTAGTGAGAACAATGTGAGAAGTTGGAAGAGTGATTATAGTCCTAAATATGTGGAGCTAGTTGGGGTGAATAAGTATCTAGTTGCGCATTATAGAGTTTTATATAATAGAGATAGGGGATATGAGGTCATTGAGGGTCATGATAGGCATTTAGTATTTCTTTACGAGAACGTGTGCACTTGTATGACGTGGGACTTAATAGGAATCCCATGCCATCATGTTATATGTGTCATGTACCATGCAAAAGTTGACCCAATAACCAAAATTTCCCATTACTACAATAAAGTAACATATCTTGCTAGTTATAGAATAAAACTTCAACTAATAAGAGGGAAGCTTGGAACACTGAAAATTCCTCCCTATGAAACCCCCACCCGTAGCTAATTTACATAGAGGACCACCTACTAAACGAGTTAGAACTGAAGAAGCGCAGCGTAGGAAAAATTCTTTTATAAGATAGAATTAAATTCCAACAAACTGATATATAACACATGAATAATGGCCTTCTTAAGGGGGAAAATTAACTAAGCTAGGTAAAAGGATAAAATGTTCAATATGCCATAAGGTCATAACAAGACTACATGTAAAGAGGTAAATGTGTAGAGTTACAATTGTTGTTATAGTTACAACTTCAAGTGAAAATAACTAATTGCTTATTGTTTCATCTATGAAGACGCCAAAACAGCTACCAACAACTGCCTTATAGTCCTCCTAAATTCTGCCACCACTACTACAATCATCTTAAGAGCCACCTATGAAATATGTGTACAACAATGTGGATGGGTATACATATTGATGGAGACATGAGAAGAATTGTGTATAATGTACATGTTAATCTCTTGCATTTTATATTTAAAGAAGTATGGCATGTTACTAACTTTAATTTGATTACTTATTCAGCCTAGTCTTCCTTCAGAGGTAGTTGTTGAAGAAAGTTCTGTACAAGAGTACATCCATAGCTATGTTGACCCTGAATTAAATGTCTCATTGATAGGTGCAAAAATTGCAACTCTTGACTTGAAAGTGCATAGGCTGTATCAAGTAATAAAATAGTGAGTAAGATATCGTTCCCAATGAGGACTTGGTACCTAAACCTGGTTGAGCATTGATTTTACACTTTCAATTAATTTGAGCAAATCAAAATTGAATCCAAATAAGTGCAAATGAAATTTAAAATCAAGTTAAAATAAACTAACTACCACAAATATTAAAAGGGTAACCCAGAGTCACTAATCACTTATTAGTTCATAAACTTCATTTCCACTAATTTAATTAGTCTTGATATTAATTTTATTAATTTTGAGTATAAATAGCTATAAGTGCATTTCAGTCTACTTATAACCCTCTCTTAAGTATAAAATATTATGTCTAACATTATTACTTAAGAGGCAAAGCCATTCAAACACACTGTTTAACAATTATATGGGGTCATTAGGTATATGTCTATCCTAATCGCAAATTAGATTGCAATCTAATCCTATATTACTTAATCTCAGAGCCTAATTAAAATTTCTTTCGTCAAGGTAAATTCTAATACTCAAATTCATACTTCATGGTGATCAAACACTAAATAGATAAAAAAAACAAATTAATAACCAAAATTAACATTAAAACATAACTAATAAGTGAAAACAAAGTCTAATCTACCAATAAGTTCATAGTTAGTCTAGGTTGCAAAACAAAATTAATTACGCATAACTAAAATCATCTCAATAAAAGTAAATTTAGAGCCAAAAATCATTTTAGAGGCAAATAATGAATAAGAGTATACCAAGAATAGAGTCCCACTCAAGATTCCTGAATCCTCTCAGCTTCTCCCAAATGATTTCTATGAAGATGCAAAAGAAAAAACCAGATTCTCCTCTGTTTAGCTCTAGACTCACCACTTTCAACTTTGTTTTTGAAACACGTTCAGTTGCCTTTGGTTCCTTCTCTGGTGTTTTCTAGTTCAACAATGAAGAAGACGATTCCTCTTTGCCTCTCACTCTTATCATTGTCAGACCTAGGGAAAAAGAAGATGAACAGTAGTGAAGGTCACCTCCCTAGGTCCAACCTTCACCTCGTTCTCTCTCTCTCTCTCTCTCTCTCTGTGATGCTCGTTACCTCTTTGCAATGAAGAATGGTGAGGATGGTAAATAGTGTGTCTTGCGGCTACCTTTTTCTCCTTTTTGAATCGTGTTTTCCCTTTTCTTTAGGTCTTCGATTCATGCAATGTGATACGTTCCTTCTTCACTTAACCAAACCAAATTTAAAAAAAAAACAATAAACAAAATGGTTATGGAAAGAAAATAAAAAATAGCCAAAACAAGAAACTAAAAGAAGTTGAGATAAAATCGAAAATAAATTAATATACTATTTTTTTATTTTATATTATTTTTCATATCCCAAATTTATTTACTTTTATTTTGATTTAATCTAAGATATTTATAAAAATCCCTTACATAATGCACCCAATTGATATCTTACCTAAATCTCAAGTAGATCTTTCAAAATTAATTAGATAACTCTCTAAATATCTTCAAAATATGCATTAAATGTATAAAATATTGAGAGTTATCACTCATACCTAATGAAAGGGAAATGAATAAATGCAAGGCTCCAAATTCTTCTACATTTGAGGGTTCAAGAATGATCCAATTCCATCATAAAGGATTAAATATGTTTGATATCCCTTATACACCACCAGTTGTGTAGTTGCAAGGCCTTCCTGCTATTACTACCTCTCAATTATTATCTCAAAGACAGAGGATGATGACAACCATGAAAAACAAGGAAAAGAAGTTTATCAACTAGGATAGTAAAGTCCATCAAATCTATTTTGGTAACCTATTTTATCCATTTATTGGCATTAGGATAAATCAGGTTGATGGATGCCCTTTTTTGGCAAGTTCTTGTATTCACTTAATGTTATTGGGATCATTAATGTATTACAATGGTATTAATGGTTGTTTAGGTCCCTTTTGTATGTTTTGATAAATAGCTTCTATTGATACTACTTTTGCCTTAATGGCCTTGTGACCATTATTGTACTTGAAACCATATAATAATTATCCTTTTAATGTGTTGAAATTTGGTATTTTCTTTAGTGTGTACATTTGCTTGATTAATGCTTTTCATTATAGTTTTTATCAGGTTTGTTTGTCCGTAAGTTTTATACCTATTTAATACACATTGCATGAGGGTTTTTTTGGTCCATTAGTTTTATACCTAGTTAATACAAATTTCAAAAAGTTGTGAGATATCTCAAATGGTCCATGCCTATCAATTTCAGCCTTTGGTGCTGCCAATGATCATGCATATAGCAGACTCATTTTTATGCCTTAAAAAATTACTTAACATTTGGCACAACTGATATTTCACCAAAGAAAGTGTTTATAAAAAAACATCCAGCTGTTGGAGATGCTTAGGAAAATAATTGGCACCAAAATAATGGTCTATGGAACAATGTTCATATGTCAAAACTAGCTTAAATTTTAAGTTTGTTAATGAAGATTTCGATGATAATATATTGTGATGCCTTTACACACAGTACCTATTATCCCTGAGCCGAAAAATGATAATATAACAAATACACATTTTAGAATGTGATTTTTTTTAATTAAGGACTTCCACTAATATATGCCTACTTATTATATGCCTTATTTGTCTAATCTATTTTCCCCCTTCAGTGGTTTTAATCACACTACTATAATCACACATGTGTGCTTCAAGTAATATATATCTATTTGAAATTACATTACACGAAGTCAAGTTTTACAAGTTCTAATCTATCCTACATATGTCCAACTACAAACCAAACACACCCCACTATGTCACTCTCCACCATATTCACCAACAAACAGGACAATAACTCACTCTCCACCATTAAGTGAAACATTAATGCTTCATGTACAAAAGGAAAAATCACATCCAAGTCAACAACAAGGTCCCCATTGATACTTTAAACTTTATCTCCCACTTCATTCATTCTTTTTCATTTATATGATGCATGCCTTTTTGTTTTTCCAGCATACTGTGAATTATTTCGAGCTCATCATAGAACCTGTTAGACTCATTCCCTCTTCAAAGCTTCATATTCTCATCATAAATCTTGTCTATGTCATCAAGTAGGTCTTTTATCATAATGCTTGCCCTCTCACCAAAGTTTTTGTAATACCACGCAAAGTATCCACAACCCCCATCCAGAAATTTTGCCACACCAAAGGAAATAATTCAATGCCCCAAATTTTGGAATGTAAACAATTTTACCTAAAAATAGTTTGGACAACTGTAAAACCTCATCCTTAGGTTCCTTTTAGTCCAAGACATCCATCAAGGTGCCAACAACTTGTGGTTGCAGTACCTCATTTGACCTTCATATTTCTCTTCACAATTTTTCTACCTAATCAGACCCATCCTTATTTTGCTTCTTATTGTTGATGGATTAGAGGAAGACACCATCAACCTTTTGTACCCTTCTTCTTCGCCTTCGCCCCTTTCTTTTTAGCTACCCTTGTTGTTGCTTCTTCACCTTCACTCCTTTCTTGTTTGATTCAAAATCCAAGAGGAGGAAGGTGTCCCATTTATTGCAACAAATTAAACCATTTATCTCCTCCCACCACCACATCAACCCAATCATTAAATTCCAAGTAGGAGCCATCATGTCACCAATTTGGACCAAAATAACAGACGTCTGATTGGGTTAATGGGGTTATGGGCTTTACACCTAATTATATTGTTTATGGTTACTTTTGGACTAAAAAAACTTCATAGTTACATTTGCACTTTTTATAAGAGTTGGTGGTCATTTTAGCACCTTGACTCTTTATTTTATTTTAAACTTTAATCATTTCCTTAATTTCTCTCTATGCATTTTTTTATTCCCCCTTTTTTAATTCACTATTATTAATTTATAATTTCTCTTAACTTTATAAATCATATTTCAAATAAGCCCCCTTTTAAGTACATGATAAATCCATTTATCATATTTAATTCCTTATTAAATGTAATTAAATCCAAGTATAAAATTTAAGATGTTACAAATCGGGTGTGGAATGGGTTGCACGGCTTTTCTAGATATATATAGTTAATTTTGTATTATACAAAACAAATATGTGGAAATAAGTATTTCTTAGAGTGTGAAGAAGACTTATGTTAAATACCCCCAAACCGACACAAATACTGACAAAGTTAACCAGAAGCTTATGCCCATGCCATTAACCACTCATCACATAATATCAACATTTACCATATTAATCCTTATTATAAGTTCAGTCAATAAAAAAAAAATTGATCCCAAATATAAATTCATTCCAAGAATTATGAATTTTTTTTTTTAGTTTTACCTCTATGGAATAGGTAAGAGAATTTGAGCAAAAAAAAATAGGTTAGAGAAAATTTACCAATAGCAACTCTCTTTAATACTCATTATTAAATAAATAAATAATTCTTAAATTATTAAATTTCTTAACTTCCATTATTCAGTATGTGATCGTATTTAGTAAAATTGGACTTATAATAAAGATCAAAGTGGTATAACAAACTAAAATAATTAACAGAAATAAGTGAGATAGTTTTAAGTTCTATTAGAGAAATATTTTAAATTTTACTTTGTAAGAAATATAATTTGTGCCTTGTAGGCTTGCGGCTTGCTGGTTAGGGTGCTTCACTTTAACTAGCAAGTAGCAGGATCGAACAGGCACCAGCAATATATATATATATATATATATATATAATTTGTACATTTCAAATTTTAATTTAACTGTTGAGATGAGAAGGAGGAAACTGGAGAGAATCTAATTGATGCTGGCTCATAATCATATCTTGCATATATAGGCACTGCGTCTCCAAGCTTCGTTTTTGCATTAATTCCCTTTATTATTATAAACAACATAACTTTATGTGCCTTATATTGATTAATACTGGCCCGTTTTCCACGTATTCTGCAAATTTTTGGCATCTCACGAAACAAAATTGATTCTGTTGTAAAAATTATGGAATGTGGATGTCCACAAACCCTCAACTCTTGGTCTTTCATATGCTTCACCCCATAACCTCACTATTCAATAATTTTTAAGAGTCTTTATGCTCATAATTCAAAGGTTACAATTTGAGTACTAATGATGATTGAATTACCTATTTACTTTATGTAACTCTTAGTTGAAGATGAAGGCTTATAAATAAAGCACGTAATGTATACTTTTGGTAAGGAATGAAATAAGAATCACTCCCTCTTTGCTCTCCAAATTCTCTCGTCTTGTTCATTTTCTCATCCCAAATTTCTTTATTGCATTCTTTTTATTTTTATAACATGTTATCAGCATGAGTTCGCTCTGAAGGTGTACAGTTTGATTTTCATCTCATGCATTATTTCTTCTACTCTCTAAATTTCTCATTATATTTTATGTTGTTTATTTTCTACATTATTTTATCATTCTAGTTTAGATTATTGATTTTTTCATATTGATTTTTTTATTTTCTTTTATATTATCTTTTATTTTTCTTTTATCTTTCATTTTGTTTTTCTTTTTATTTTTTATTATATAATGATAATTGTTTATATCTTTCTATCTATTTGTGTTATTTATATTATGTTGTTTTATGTTTGTTATTGTTATTCAGTTTCTTATATTTATAATAAATTTTTTTAATATTGTGTCATGTATATATATTGTTATTTATAATATCTTTATCATATATATTTATATATATAGTTGATTAATTAATTAATATTACTATATATCTATATATTTATCTAGTGTAATCTATATGACTAAGCATTTATCTAGTATTCATACTTGATTATAAATTTAAATTTACTTACTTTATTTTATTATAGTATTCTTTTAATTTTGTTGAATGGCCAGAGCCAAAATACTTTTAATTTGTGATTGGATGACTAGAAGTCACGTCACTTATGTAATAGTTCTGATATAAAAGAACACAAATTGGATGACCAGAAGTCACATCACTTTTATAATAGTTCTGATATAAAATAACACAGCTTGTTCAAGTAAATGATATGAACAAAAAAAATTGGCACTTTGATGATCTTATTGTTACAAATATCTAGCCCCGTAAAATAAAAGGCTTTTGTAGCCTTAAAATGGTGTTTTATCATATATATTGTTTGGAAGGCAAATAATGCATAGTGAATTATGCTACTCAAAAGTAAAAGTCCTAAAGACTTATAAGCATATTTTGATGCAATCACATAAATATGCTCAATACCCAAATTAATACACATTGTGACTATTAGAGGCTAGTAATATAAATATCTATATATATCACCCCAAATATTTATAATATTTGGCCGGCAACCACATTACTTTTATTTTGTAATCAAAAGAAATTATGCTACTTTTGATTTGGTTACTTTGTATGTGATATAACTTTTCCTCACACCTCTACCTCAATTGCCATAGAAAAATATGTATTTCAACGTTATGGCAAAAACATTATTTTCTTTAAAATCAATAATTTTCATTATTGGATTTTAAATGCTAATTTGTATCTTGCTCATATGCCTTTTTTTTATAGGCATAAGCTCTATCATATGTTAGTCTTCAGGACTATGATACACTTATTAAGTTATTAGCCTTCAAGACATAATACAAATATTTTGTATAATCATAAAAATGTCTAGAGTACTTTTGTAAATATGTCATTTATTGATATCACTAAGTGACCTTTTACAAAGTAACCAAATCAAAATACATGAAAAAAAATGCCAAGAGGGGTTATGAAATCAAATGGCTAAAAAGGTGGTCATAATATTGATGTATTATACTGTGTCATTTATATGCAAATTTAAGGGATGATATATTGCCTAAAAAGATTCTAATTGAGATCCCATTGTGACCCTTCAAAAAAGTAGGTATAATGTTATCATACTATATAATTCCCAAATGGAAATATTAGTATTTAATTTACTCCTATAACCTTCAATTGTACAATTAAGTTATTTAATTAATTTATTTGTTAATATATAGTGTATGTTATACATAAATAGAGTTTACTATGTCAAACCTATATCTATTTTCTTATTAGGAATTGTGCTTCTATGTTGTTCCATAGATTCTTATCAAGTATTCAACTCATGTATACCAACATCAAAGTACTTTATTTCATCATTAGTCTTGCATTTTATTTTATCTCTATCTTCCATCTATTTTATTCTCTTGAGCACTATTATGATATCTTACATATAAATGTGCAGTTTTATTAGTTTCCCAAAAATTTTGTTATTGAAAGACATACATGTAGTCTTTAATTTGTATTTTATTATTCATAACTTATTGTCTTTTTACCTAATTTCTTGTATTATTATTTCTTCTACTTCCTATCATTCTCATATGACATAATTTATATAATATATATTGAAATCAAGTTAGTTTTATGTGATAGTTGTGAAAAAAAAATCATCATTTTTTTGAATTAAGTAAGGAACTTTATTATGAGTAGTTGATTTTAATTTGTTGGAAAAATTATTTTTTTATGTCTATCAACTAATACATATTGGAAGTCAAATTTATGGATGCTTAAATATTTGAATTTTTTTTTGAAATAAGAGTACAAATATCATAATTATTCATAATTTTGTACTATAATACACTTGTGTTTACAATTCTCTCAAATTAATTTTAGTCACTAAACATTACAGATTGTTATCATAAGATCTTTATGTATTTTGATCTCTTCATATTTCTTTATGTGGTGAAACGTTCCAAACATTTCACATTTTGAACATATATCAAAAGAGGCTAATTATTGAAGTATATTGTTATTAGTGAGAAATGATATATAAAATTGTAATAATATTTGTTAGTTCTTGAAGAACTTAACATCACAAAATTGTTATAGTTCCTAAAGAACTAAGAAATGATATGTGTGTGTGTGTAATGGAAATAATATTTGTTAGTTCTTGAAGAACTCAATGTCACAAAATTTATATAGTTCCTGAAGAACTAATATAATTTTTTTTTGTGTTAACAAAGAATTGACAAGGAAAATTTATGATTTATATATGTACTTTAAAGTTTTGATTTGTTAAAAGGCCAGAAAGTGATGGCTCAATTTGATTAAAATCCATGATTATAAATGAGGTATAGAATATTTCAGCTTCTACTCGTACTTGAGGGAGATATTTAAAATACAAGTGTGAGTTCTTCACAAAGCTTATTGATCTCCCAAAAATGGATGTCATTGATCTGACACCATATTAACATAGTTTTCTTGAGTGTTTCCCCACTGAATTGCACACTTTTACCCTCATTATGCATTGTAATTAGAGTTTTTGGATTACATGGTTCATACTTTGCAT
>JBAGKO010000002.1:11736328-11750536 GCA_037177275.1 Acacia concinna | reverse complement strand
CACCCATAATGTTATACCAAGCTTAACTATATGCTGTATAAAAATAATAATGAAGATGAAAATAATAACAATTAACATAATTTTTAAACTCTAGATCAATTTATGTAATTATTATAATTTTATTAGTTGTTAAATGATTATTTTTAATAATAAAATATGAAGAATTTTTTTAATATAATTTAAAAATAAAAAGAAAAAAAAAAGGGATCGAGACCGGGATTAATTTCTTGATCCTTGTCTCTACCCAGAACTAGGGACCGGGAGTAGCAAATCCCAATCTCGGTCACGGCTTTGAACACCCCTAGGCGGGGTCATTTGTGGTAACGTGGCGGTGGTCATTATTGATAATGTTGTGTCAGTAGTAAGTAAGTGATATCCTAAAAAATAAAAAATCAAAAAATAAAAACAAGAAAACAACTTAAAACTGTTTTTGTTTTTTAGTTTTTAAAAACAGTTTTTTGTTTTCTTATTTTTTAAAAAACAATTTGGTAACAACAGCTTTTCAAACAAATTTTTTGTTGTTTTATTTTTAAAAAAAAACTATTCCAAAATAAATTATCAAACAGGTGCATGAAATTTAAAAAAGTTTAAAAAATATGTAATCTTACCCTCACTATATGAAGGGTGAATTTTGATCATCAATATTGACTAATCAAGCCACATGGTATTTCCTATATGTCACCTCATCACTCTATGCCACCACCTCATCACCTATATGTAGTAAAGAATTGTCTATAAAATGAAAGCAAAAAATAGATTTTATAGAAAGACGACATTTAAACCTAAAGATTAAGATTTAGTATAATAAATTAAATATAACGGCAAAAAGAGTATAATAAATTAAATAGATATAAAGTAATCTACGTGACTACATCTCTAGATTTGATTTAATATAGTTGAAAGTCCACATCGATTTAATTATAAAATATGTGTTTGTCAAATAATATCTATTAAATATAAATATATTATATTTTTTTTGGTTTTTACTAAAATACTATTCTAATAACCCAACCAAACTTCAGAAACTAAAATTTCCAAAAATAAAAAGGGGAATTTTAATAAAGGACCGCAGTTAGAAATTAATATCAGGGCAGCCCATAAACAAGTGAATGTGTTATATGAATAAGAAAAATCCATGTTCATATAACTCACTCACTTGTTTATGAGCTGCGCTAATATTAATTTCTCTACGATCCTTTATTGAAATTCTCTCAAAATAAAAACCAGATCTTAGAAAACCAAAATTAAGTAATCCGGTTGGATTCTAATTTGCTCAAACTATGGAGCTTCGGACGTCTCCTGCCCGATTAAGGCCCAAAACTAAAAGAGAATTAATAACAAAAATAATTTTTATAGGGGGCCCTTACCCAGAAAATGCAGGACTCTCACATCCTTATTATGGGCCAGAAGGCCCCAGCCCAGAAAATGCAGGGCTCTCACGAGCATGCTCTCTGATTGACTGATATTAAGTTAAGATCTTCTCCATCAAAACTCCCTACTTTTTTAGCTGTAACCATTCCTGGTGTAGAGCAATTTTAGGTGACTTACAAGTTCTGAAGCCTGTTCTGAATTTGGTTTGGTTAATTTCCTGAAGCAAATGATTATTCGGTATATCTTAGGATTGCACAGAATCACAGTCACTGATCATGATCCATTCATGAACATTGAACTCGTAACAAGATTCAATATACATAGTAACAGGATATATATATATATATATATATCACAAGGAAACAAACAGAAACAATGAACAAAGAAAATTACCCATATCTGATTCCTTAACAAGTTACGTGCTTCACATTAGAACTCAAAAGATTACAAAAACATAAGATGCTTCAATGGGATTTTGCAGAGTCATTATTGTCTTCTCTGATGCAGGGAGGTTGAACCAGCACCACAAGAGGAGAAAGCAGAGGTATAGGATCTCTGCTGCTGAAGACTGAATCAGAAGAAGAAGAACCTGAAGTTGAAGAAGAAGCAAAGGATATGGCATTAGGTTTAATTACCTGAAGAGGACAAGGGGCTTGCTTTTGGAGGCGACTCATACATCTGATTCTGAATTCAAACTCATCCCTGTGACTGTGACTCTGAAACCCAGGAAACTCAACCCAGGAAGAAGAACACTCCTCCATTATTGGATTCCTTACTTCACTTCAGCACTCTACCTTTGCTTAGCTAGCTTCTGTTTATGTACAGATTACAGAATAAGATATAGAATAATTAATTAATGGCAGGGAAAGGATTTGAATGAGCAGAAGAATAAGATAATAGAATAAGGGTTTGCTGGTTCAGCAAGAAAGAAGTTGCACCCCTAATTGCCCATTTCTGATTCATGTGAATGCAGAATCAAAGCACACTGTTACAGAAAACCACATGCACATGCCTATTCTACTTTGGAAAAAACAAATCCTAAGTTAAGCTTGTACATTTGCATAAAATTTAAGATTGAGAAAGTTGATATATGAACTATTTACATAGTTCGATTACATTAAGAAAGCTACTTAAATTAGTTAATATAACATTTTTTTTTAAAAAAATACCTTAATTATATTACTTAAAACCCTTCATCTCTCAAGAAGAATGAATTGGAAAAGAGTTGAAAACTATCATAAATATGTCCTGTAATTACGTATTCATAATTGATATCAACTCCACAATTAAATCACCAGAGAGAGAACTATTTATAATTCATGTATAATTTGATTTAATGCAATTCTATTTTAAATACCCAATCCACTTTGTCTCCTAAAATTTTGTTTTTTTATAGTATCCCTATTGATTGCGTACATTAAAGAGTTCCCATTTAAGGGTATCATAGTGAAATATGGTAATTTTTAAGAAAATAACATATATTTGTTATAAATAACTAACATAAATACATAATTAACTTCGTTAATCAACAAATTAGTCAACTAGCTCTTATGGTTATAATTAATTAGGTGAGTCATGTGATAATTATAATTAATTGGGAAATGTCTAACACATGATATGCTTTTTAAAAAATTGTAAATACATATATACAATTGTTGATAGGAAATAAAGACGAGCAAAGTAGAGGAGGTGACCAATTGGATAACATTATTATTTTAAAATTATGAAGACTTTGTGAAGTGTTCATCTTCATCATGTGCTCACCGCCCAGATTTGTGAGGAGCATTATATTTGAGTGTTGACTGGTCTAAAGAGAAGGCACACTCAAGATCTGTGTGCACTTTTCTTTGATTAAAAAGGTTCGCCTACTCCATTACATTATTTTTCACACAATTATTAATTTTTATTGCCAACACGCAATTATTGAATTATATCATTAGAATCTTGCAATCATGTAGTAATATATGAGAGAAAAATAAGCCCCGTGGCAAAACAAAACACCACGTAGCTGTAAGAGACCAAAGGATAGTGACTTATAGTGTTATGTGATAGTCTGTGATTTTGGTTTATTATTTGTTTTAGTTGAGTTGGTTTTGGAATTTTGTACAATAATTTGGTACATTAGTTTATAAAATCCTATTTGTAAGACAAGACTACACTAATAAAACAAACTTTATTAAGAAATGGTATTACGAAAATAATTGAAAAAAATAGATATATTTAATTAGAATAATTAATTTTAACCAATATTTTAATTTGTGTAAAAAAATGAATGTTTCTTTTATAAAAAGGATGGAGGGAGTATCTATCAAAAAAAATAAAAGATTTGGGAAGTGTTTTTTCTCATAATCCCTCCCTCCTCTTCTCTCCTCCTCCTCTCACATAGCATGTAAATTTTTTAAATAATAAAAAAAAAGATGTTAAGATTGAAGCAAATCAATGGATAAGATCAAATACTGAGAGATTTTGAAAATGGGGTTACTGATAAAAGCCTCCTCCTTTTGTTTGATGTATGACAAGCACTAAATGAGCTAACCAATCTTAATTTATTATGTTTTGAGAGACTAATCCTTCTACTGGATTTAACCCGTTAATGATTAAAAGGAGTATTATGAAATGATGGGCTAATGATAGTGTGGAAGAGAATAGGAAAAATAATCGAGGAGGTATAAAAAAAAAAAAGAAAAGAAAAGAAAACGCAATTTGCTTTTGGGCCCTCATTGTCTGTGTCTTTTAGACACTGTTTGGTCAAAAGAAAAATGACAATTGCTAATTTGTTGTTTGGTATGACCCTTAACCATTTGGATTGGACAACAAGTGCACCTTCTTAGACCATCTCCAACAGGGAAAAAAAAATTAAAAAAAAAGTGGAGAAACGTCACCGTTTGACAAAACTCAAAAGCCAAAGCCATTACCTTTATGCAGAAAGATTCATGGTGGAACTGAATCAAAAGCCATTCTTATTGGCTTCCCCTCATATAATTGTTGTGCCTGCCTGCCACTACCCCATTTAAACAAAATTAGAAAAACTAAAACCCAAGGCCACATAAACTTCACAATCTTCATTATTGCTATTAAAGGAACAATATTTTATATTTTTTTTAAAAAAAAAAAAGGAAGAAAGAAATGCTTTGAGACCAAATTGTTTTAGCTTTTAAGTGTAATTGGGTTGACTAGTATGTGAAGTTTGGATAAGAATTGAAGGAAGAACCATCACAGAAAGATGTACAGTTTGGCAGACAAAGGCCATGCAAGCTAAGTGCCAGTCTATATCATCAGAGGTAGGCATGAACTATTTTTTTCAACATTTAGTAAGCCTTGACATTGGAAAAGTCATCTATCTCATAACAATAGCACATAAACCAGGCAACCGATAAAACACTAATCTTGTTTACCATATCAAATCCAATATTAGAGTCAAAGCAAAACTTTTATCTAGGCTAATGCAAGTATCAAGAAGAAAGAAACAAGGATATAAGAAATGAATAAGAAATGATAATATTTATATATAGAGAGATGTTGAATTGTTTACATACAGAAGATATGGTCAAGGGCCCACACTACAAAGTTGAGGTTTCTCTATGCTTTCATCTGTAAAGCTAGTCTCCTACTCATGAATGATTGCATCTATTGTCAGAAACTAAAGCCAAGCTTTGTTGTAATGAAAAAAATCAGGAGACTGAGGTTCTCTATGGTTTTGAGAATGTGTTAGTGTTCCTAATTTCTGTACTGGTGTTTGGCTGTACAAAGCAAGCATGTGAACTTCATCAACTATAAGACTTGACCAAGTCTGCAAAGGATCTGGACTTGAAAATTCCACCAAAGTTGAACCTGGAATTCTCTGAATTTGTAGGTATAGGGACTCCCTTTACTTTGAGAATGTTGCTGCCAATGATTTGGCGGATAGATTCTATGATATTGGAATCAATGGGGCATCGGGACGCACCACGAACATAGAATGTGTTTATGGCTTTGCCATCCTTTGTGGCCACTTGTGCTCTTGTCACATCGAGGCTGTTCTCTCTGAATATCCTTGTCACATCTGAAAGTAGTCCGAATCTGTCAGCTGTGCTGAGTTCTAGTTGTACTCCCTGAATGAGGATGAAGAAACAAGTTGAGTTTTCTGTACTCATATTTAATCCAACAAATGAGAAACTATCCAAATATTACTAAGAATCAGTCATGAATTTTGATGATGCAAACATAGAATATAAATAAAGTTGGATCATCACCAGCTTTGACAAAAATGTTACGTGGGGAAAATATACTGTAATAAAAAGATGGCTATTACAGATTCAGTAAAATATAGTAAGGACCTCACCTCTGATACTCTTCTCTCAATGGCAGCTTCTATGCATTGTACCAATCTTTGTCTTTCTGCATTAGATTTTACGGGTAATCCGTCAGCATGTCTGATGTAATACTCCTGCAGATACATTCATTTAAACAAATTAAATCAATATCTATTTAAGCCAAAGTTACTGTTTTCCAGGAAGATGTGGCAAAAATATAGGACAATACCTGATGTGCTTCTGGTCCTTGAGCATCAATACTTCCATGGAAAACATCATATTCCATGTCTGTCAACGTACAAATTGTGTCAAACACAAGCTTGGGCCTGTCCTTACATTGAATGGTAACTACAGAGTAACCTTTCTCAGAACAAGGGACAATATCCACATTAGGCCTTGGCCTCCCATCAAAATCATCATCGAAAGGATCTCGATCGTAATCTCTATCAGAACACAGCAACTGGTGAAGCCTTCTATCAGTATGGGTGACTTCACTAGTGACCACAGTCCTAGCTCTTCCCTTATTGTTATCACAAGAAGCAAGCAAATTACCCAGAAGCCCCTTGATCAGTGCTAGCC
Organism: Acacia concinna; assembly: GCA_037177275.1. Taxonomy (NCBI): domain Eukaryota; kingdom Viridiplantae; phylum Streptophyta; class Magnoliopsida; order Fabales; family Fabaceae; genus Acacia; species Acacia concinna. The sequence continues at coordinate 11,744,294 of JBAGKO010000002.1, read as the reverse complement.
TATGAGGGTCAGTAATAGCAGAGCCAGTTACTTCATCTGTCACGCGTATCACGGCAGCTGCACGAGCATTGTGTGTCCAGACCTCTGCATCCACAATGTTGCACTTGTGGTGAGTTAGAACGGCACTTACTTCTGAGATTAATCCAGGCCTATCAGTTCCCAATAATTCTATTGTTGTGTGGACTATTGATTGGTTAATACCAACAGATCCCCCAGGAGATATGCAGAAAGAATCTGGTCCAAGATTCTATAAAAGGTGGTATAGAAAAGCAATTACTAGTCAGCGGATGTGAACATTAGAAAGCACAGAGAACATCAAACGAGCCTAATTAGTAAGTACTACCAACCTTTTGAAGGTAATTTAGAACAGCTTCATCTGTAACCTTGTTCCCATCTTGGTCAGTGACATTGAAAACTGGAAGTTAAATTGACAAGAAGAACGTCAGTTTTTGTTGTAAGAAGAATAAATATGAAAATTAAACAGAGAAATAAAAAGAAATTAAGCATTTACCATCCATGAACCATCCTCCATCAGAAGATATGTAAGCCTTGGTTATGATAAGGTTAAGATCATTGAGGATTTGTACGACTTCAAGGAGTATTCCATTCTTGTTTGCATAATCAACAATTATTACAGTGGTATTATCATTGGATTCGTTATCAATCACGACCCTGAGAGGAGGATAAGACAGCAACAACACCCAAAAATAAATAAAATGATAGAATAGGAATAAATCAAATTTAATTTTGAGAGGTGATTTGGCTGTCATTAGTTTATGAAATCTTATCACCTCGGTGGGTTTAATCTTCGGAAGAGATTGTCGAATTCGTCGCAATAATGAGAAAAGCTACCGGACATGTCAACCTCCGATAAAAAAGCTGTCAAAGAAAATGCCCAGTTAGAGGAATAATGAACAAAAAATAAAAATCTCCATAGTCAATGAAAAAAAACAATTGAACGAACTCGTAAGTTCAGAAACAAGGGATTAAGACAGAGAAAGAAAGAAACCCATAGGCATAGGCACACAAGAAACAACCAAAACATTAACCCATTATGCCAAATGAAATCAAATAGATGGTTCGGCTCAAAAGAGAGAGTAAAGAACGCAAAGAAAGGGAGGGAGGGAGTCAACACGTGTAGAAAATTACTGAAGAAACAAGCGGCTTGCAAAAGGAAAAACCAGCGACAGAACAAGCAAAAAGGAAAAACAGAAAAGAAATAGTAACGTAATAGAGTGTTCCGCTTTAAAACAAACAAAACAGACGAACTGAATTCACCAGTGAGCCCAGAAACAAAACTCAGAAATCTCACCTCACTTAATTGAGGATACATAGCCCACTTATCACTCATTCATAGAAGAAAAGAAAAGAAACACAGTAAACGAGAATCCATATAGCACAGAGAAACAAGAAGAAGAAGAAGAAATTCAAAAATAACACCTACCCATTCCTATACAGCTCCTGAGGATTCTTCGATTTTTCTTTTTTCCCTCTAAAGGCTTTTCTGGTTTCGCTTGACGCACAGGCTTATGCTGGGAGTGTGACAAAAGTGAGATGATGTGTGAGTGTAAATGGATATACATTTTTATGTATTTATATATATAGCACCATTGAAATCCGAAATAAAAACAGGAAACTTTTTTTTTGCCAAAAAATAAAAATAGGAAACTATTTTTTATTAATTATTAATTCCCAAATCCTCATTCGACGCGATCCTGTAAAAAATTAGTATTTAATTATTATCCCTTGATATTAAGTTCCAATTAATTTAATAAAATTTATAAAAGACGAAGAATGAGAATGAATTTTTAAATATTTGTGTTCAAGTGTTCAACAAATCAAATACAAGGTAAACTTTACACATTTTTTAGACATATGTGGAAGATTCTCTTGGCAAAACTTAAAAAAAATAAAAAATCATCCTTATAATAAATTATTTACATTTATTACATTAGATTCTCTAATCACACATGATTATGTGTTTTTATTTTTTTATATTTAAATAATAATAATTTAAAAATAGAATGCATTATCATAAATAATTGGAGAATTTCATAAAATGGATATAAAAAAATTGATATAAGTATTTTTTAAAAAATTACACTCAAAAGTTTTACTTTCCAAAAAAAATTACAACTCAAAATATTATAAATTAATACTTTGGGGTCGTGTAATTTAAACTTATAAAATTGATACATATACTGAAAACAGTTAAATTAATTATAACTAACATTTCATGGCAAAAAGAATTAGAACTACCATTTGGCCAAAAAACAGTTATAACTAAAATAAATAATCGGTAAAATTATAATAAAATAATCCATCAGTTAATAGTAATTGAAAATTTGAAACTAAAAATAGAATGAAATTGGACTAAAGATAGAACGACTGAATTTAATCAAAATATATAAACTCTTTACTCTGGACAATTAAACACGTGCGAACTGCCAACACAAAAGTATTTAAGGTAATAGGTTTTCAACCACCCTTCGACGAAAAAACAAAGTAACCAAAAGAAAAAAAATAAATAAATACAATCATGGTTTTACGAGTCATAATGGTAAAACAAAATCAAAGTCTTGTTTTTTTTTAAAAAAAATATTCCAGTTGCCACTATGAAATAAATAATCTGTATCAAATTAATCATAATTAATTAGTACTATTTCTTTTTGGATACTAAATTAAACTCATTCATTAGATTGTTATTTGTTAACATTCAATTGTCAATTCATTAGTTTGTAACTAACTTTCTTTTCATTAAGATATCCAAAATTCCAAATACAGAGAATTGGTATCATTTTTATTTTTATTTTTTTGTGGACTAAACTAACGTATTTCTTCGATTCTATTCTCTCTCTATACGTATGTACGTATGTATAACTTTGTGTGTATGGGCTTTCATATACTTCCCATAATCTCCCTCATCATTTGATCAAGGAATTGTTTCTAATATGCTAAATTATCTATTTATTTATCGTGACAAAAAGACAAAAAAAAAAGACTTTCAACCATTTTTGTTTAACTCATAAATTAACTCTCGGAATTTATTATTTTTACATTTCTAATTTACAACACTTTTGAACTTGTATTAGTTTAAAATCGGCTAAACTTACAAGTTCTCACACTTAAATTTACTGTTTTTATGTTTTAAATATTAAAAAAAACTTGTTTACTTATTCTTAAATACATACTAACTCTCCTGATTTGATCTGGTCAGTGAGTTTATATGTGAATTTTCTAAAAAATTATTTATTTAGTATGATAAATTAGGAAATATATTTAATGTATTTGGATTAAAAATCCATTCAAATCAAACTATTGTCATTTTTTATTTTTAAATTATTTAAAAATATGCTACTAATATTTATTTATTGATAAAGTAAACTATTATCAGGTTACAATTCAAATTCACGTATGAGTTTCTGTCATTATTACAAATTTACTTAAATTCATGAATTTCATAATAACATTACTTTTCGCATTATTACATAGACATCAATCAAATAATAAACATATTGTCAGAACTTTATAGCCCTAAGTGTGAGTCCAACCATCTAGGCATATGAATATATGATAGATACATGAATTCATTTCCTTGAATGAATCAAATAATCAACAAATTCATATTCATAATATGTTATATTAAATTTTGAAATCATGCATTAATTTTTACGATAAATTATCCCGAGTCCAAAAGAATTAGATTGATTTAACCTGCATGCATGCATTTTGATGTGATAAAGATTTATGTAGTTGGTGAAAGTAAAGAAAATATATGGTTGATATATATTTAGTCTCTTAAATTTGCCTTCATTATAATTTTGATCAATCCTATTTTAAACTGTAGACTTTGATCCCTAAATAGATAGATAACATGACCCAGGTTTTAATAAACTGTAGGAATCAATGTTCCTATGTTCAAGCTTGAGGCCTTTGATTAAGTTAGAAGTTAGAACAACCTCTGCAATTCATCATATCGAACCATTTGGCAGTTAGTAGTGCTAATAACTTTTTAATATGATTAAGCTACAAATACAATTAGACACCAAATTTCACTTTAATCAGTGCTTGCTTGATGCATTCATTATTGCCATACATGAGAAGACATTAGCATATTATTTTGTTTGTTTGTTAACCTAGAGAGCTTAAAACAAAAAAATTAAACAAGTTATAAAAATGTGTATTCAGTTTTTAATTAATATATATATATATATATATTATTCAATCAATTGCATCATAAATAATGCCCTTAATTGAGAACTCGTAAATATGTGCAATTAATAGATATAATTTCAGAAAATAATTATAAATTTTTGGGACAAATTAAATAAATAATCCTCCGGTCCTCTTTATAAGATCTTGTTAACTTTTTTAGAGAATCTAAAAAAATTATAAGAAAGCTAATTATATTTTATTACATTATATATTAGTTTATAAGTTAAATAACATAATTTTAAAAAAAACAAAAAATTTTAATGTTTTAAAGTAATATAATTATTTTTCATAAGATTTTCTTAAAATTCTCTAAAAAAAAGTCAGGATTTTATAAATAGGAGCAGATGGAGTATTTTTATACTTATTATCAAAGCAAATCTCTTAATTAACTCTCACATTTAGGATTTAAGAGAGAAGTTTTTTTCAAACCCAGGGAAATAGTTTAAATAATATATTTAAATTAAGTAGGTTTAAACAGATGATAACCCGTGGTAAATGGCACTAATTGAGAGACATTTAATTTGAAAAGTCGCATCTTTTATTAATATTTTTTTTATTTTTTCGTATAAATTAAACAAGGCAATAATGTACCGGCCAAAAAAAAATACACAAGGCCATTCATTAATGAATGGCAGAAATCTCATCTCACGAGATCATCATATCAAAATGAATGAAAAATTTTAAATTGATTGATTGATTGATTGTTGATATTACTGCTCTCGGATTTAATTAGGAAAATAAGAAGAAAAAAATAACGTGATAGTATACCTCCGATTCAAGATATTAATTAGATGATTGCCAATCAAAATTAAAGCCATTTAAAGAAATCACGAGCTGGAGAGAACACGATCGGGCCATATGGTTATATACTATTAAGAATTTTTCCTTTTTCTTTTTTTGGCCGAAGTATATTATTTAGAATTCAAAATTAGTAACTAGTGCAGTAAAATATTGTTAAAAAAAAACCACAGCAATGAAATTAATTAGTATTTTTATTATATAGTGATTTTACTAATTTGCCGTTAAGTAGAGAGTCTAGGGGAACAAAATTACTGAACTAGTTTGACTGTAATAAGTTTATAATCCATGGCGAAAACAAAAGTAATAAGTTTATAATTTGTGTTCTGCTTATTTAGAAAACAAAATTTACTCCTAACGTTGTTAACTACTCCCTCCGTTCCACAGAGTAAAATCAATTTTTTAACATAACAAAGGCAAACTGAGATTTGAAGGGAAGATAAATTAGATTTCACTATCTAATTGCCTTCATTAAAAGGGTCATAGTTGTTGATACTTTACCAAGTATTAGTATCCAAAAAATCACTTTATTTAAACGGGCTTAAACTTTTTTATAATATTTGACTCTGTTTTAATAATAATTGCATTCTTATTCATCTTATCCACATTCTCTCATGTTATCTATTCACTACTCATTATGTTCCTTAAAATACTTTTATTTGAACGAGTTTTCTATTTTTTATAAAATACCATTTGACCTTATCTTTATAATAAATACATTGTTTTCCATTTTACCTTAATTTTCTCATATCATTTATTGTACATATATTTTTTTTCTTTTTTCATTACTGCTCTCTCTCTCTCACACACACACGTTTATAAATAAAGATACTTTTGGGAAAAAAACAATTATATTTTCTACATACTTATTACTTTTAACTAATTTTAACTATTTTTTTAAAATTATGTGATTTAGTTAAAAATATCTTATATATGTATATATATGGACGAAGGGGTAATATTCTCATTCTTCCCTTTTTTATATAATAAATGTGAGTTTTTTATGAAAAAAAAATAATTATATTTTTTATATATTTATCACTTTTAACTAACTTTAATTGTTTTGTAGAATATTGTGATTTGGTTGAAAGTATTTTATATACTCCCTTATGTCTATAATATAGATCCCTTCAACTAATTCACATGAAACAATAAGTGGTAGTTAATTCATTTAATATGTCATAACTTGCATCTTTTCTCCACTTTTATCTCTATTGGAAAATATGTTTGAAATTTTAATGAGTGAGCAAATTAAAAATCAGTATTAATTACAAAGATAAAACTGAAAAGTGAGCATTTATTATATTATAAGTGCCTTATATTATAGACCAAACTATAATTTTAAAAATGTCTTATATTATGGATCGAAGGGAGTATAGGGATGAAGGGAGAGGGAGTAATTCATATGAACCAATGAATATAATTTGAGTTGTTTATGTTTTTTAAAATTAATAAAAGTTACCTATTTTTTCTTATTAAATAATGTAATTTTCAAATATGTATTTAATACCACCTCTCTCATGATATGAACGGGAAGGAATACTTTTTGGGATTTTAGAAAAATCCGTGGTCAAAATTTTTCTTTAAAAAAAGGTAGGGCTCTAATTTTAAAATGCACACCAAGTCATTCCAAACTCATGCAGATTATGTACTAGAAGGTTTTAGCTAGTTCTTAAGCACTGTTTCCAGCATGTTTCATGATGCCAGTATATATAACATATTGTGTTTAAAGCGTTGTTTTTTTTTTTCATTTGCAACTAACTATAAATTTTTTAACTAATTGACCAATCTCATTTAACTAATTATTTATATTGTGTGTGATATTGATATTTTATAATAATTAACTGATTTTTGTTAGTGTTGGCTTTTCACCCAAGAGGGGAGTAAATTGGGTGTAATATAAAAATTTAATAACCTTGAAAATCTTTTCACATCTTTGTAAATAATAAGTAGAAAGATACTAAACCTTAAAACAACATTCAATTAACCAAATCAAATATGCTGGATATAAATAAGATAAGGGAAGAGTGATTGCAAACAGAGATTTATCCTGGTTCGGTCTTCCACTGACCTACGTCCAGTCCTCAGGCTTCTCCTGATATTTTGATAGAGTAAGAAGATAATACCTTACTCAAGTAATCATGTAATTACTTGAGAATTTATCCTTTGAATTGTACTCCATCATTTTCTCTTGGACTTGCACCTTTTGGTCAGATCACTAGCAATCACCACTGGCAATGATCACGAAGTGATGATGATCACTCGAGTGATCACATCGAGTGATGAATCACCGTCACTCTAGTGAGCATTCCTAGTGATTTGTTTTCTTCCTTCATTCCTTCTTAGGCGCTCCAAGTGATATTTTAAGTGATGCCTCCTTTTACATGTTCAACATCAACATCAAGCACCACTTGTTCAACTTCTCAAGACTTGATTTGATTTTCTTATGCTATGATGGTCTTGATATGAAGCTTTCTTTCATATTCCCTACAAAACAATAAAAATTCTTTCTCTTTCTTTGGTATCCAATTTCACTTGGATCCACATATATTTATCTTGTAGGAATCAATGATAAACTTTATATGCTCTATGAATATAATCAACTTAAAATAATTGAATAGAGCATATTCATCATGACTTTATGCATAAAGACATTTTCTTTTCAAACCAACATGTATGCATAAAGAACTAAACTATTGAACATTGCAATCCCTTTGTAAATAAACTTTTCAAATAGATTTTCTAAGGGATATGAAAAATATATTTCCAAACATAACTTGCAATGTTCTTTCCTAAGGAAACATGATACAAACCTCAATGAATATTAAAGATAATCAGTGTAGGAGGTTGTACCATTATATATCTTTACCTTAGGTACTTGGAGGATTTCCTTTGCTCACCCATTGCATTTTTCTATGATGTTGAACTTTTGAATTCCTTGCATTAGGTGCTA
>JBAGKO010000002.1:11710436-11722751 GCA_037177275.1 Acacia concinna | reverse complement strand
ATATTCTTACTCATATTAATTAAGTTATCTTTTCAAAATATGTGTATAACATCTTTAATTGGAATTAAATCTCATATGTTGCAATACTAAACTTAACTATATACTGTATAAAGATAATAATGAAGATAAAAATAACAATAATAAACATAATTTTTAAACTCTAGATCAATTTATGTAATTATTATGATCTTATTAGTTGTTAAATGATTTTTTAATAATAAAATATGATAAAAAATTCTTTTAATTTTTTTTTGAAAGAAAAAATAAAAAAAACCTGGGACCGGGATTAAAATCCCAATCCCAGTCCCTTCCAGGACCAGGACCGTGATTGGCAAATCCCGGTCTCGGTCCCGGGTTTGAGCACCCCTAGGATCAATGTTAGCTAAATTGTTGTATTTTAATTGGTTAGACAATAAATAATATAATATAGCAGGTCCATATAAAAATTTCTCAAAAACTTTTATCAAAAGTGCATCCAACACTACATATTCTCTATGGATACAAAAATTCTTATAAACATTCAAGATGAGAGAAAAAGGTTAGCACGATTAAATACAAACTAACACATTAAAATATGGGTATTAAGTTAAATTTAAATGTTGACATTTTTATTTGGGAGAATGCTAAATAAATACCATTTGAAATTGTAAAATTTCAAAAAGTCTTAACATTTATAAAGGATAAATAGATTAAATTGATATGAGATTTTAAAATCCTGTCTTTCCACTAACATGACCCTAAACTTTTTTTTTTTTTTATAAAAAAGAAATAACCCTAGCTGGTGGGCCCCTGATAGCTAATCAAAGCTTCGGTGACAACTTGAATAAATGAATTAACTACTTGAGTATAGAGTTTGACTGCTTGTGCTCCTTAAATCCTATCCGATCTCGTTGATAAGGTGAATAAATGCAATGACAATTTGAGTATAGTGGTTGACAACTTGCTCCTTAGATTGTTAATAGTTATGCTTCAAGTTATCAATGTCAATAATCAAGTTGTCATTGCATGTATTTAATTTATCCATAATACCCTATATTATTTAAGATGTGTAATAGTCAATCTTTATGCTCCAATAGGTAATTCATTTACTCAATTTGTTACCACAGTTCTGACCATTGGCCACTGAAGTGGTGGCCACTAGCAAAGTAGTTTTAGCTGCGAAGCTCCATCACTAGCAAGTTCTCTCTTTTTTACAAAAAAAAAAAAAAAAAAAAGTTTTAGGGGTATTTTAGTAAAAAGACAACATTTTAAAATCTCAAATTAACCTCTTAATACCTCTGTGTTTTGCAAGTGTTACGGATTTTTTTTAAATTCTACAATTTCAAATGGTATTTACAGGATTCTCCCTTCTTATTTTCTTTTTGAATACATATGGTATTTTTACCCTATGGATAATCTTATGGTGGGCTCATTTTAGGTAAAAATTCGTATTGGTATCGTTGCTCCCTCGCAAGAAAAACAAAAAAGGAGGCTTTACAGTGTATAGTGAAGTGTAATCATACTCTTCACAGGGGAAAAAAGTAGAGAAAATTTTATTTAAATACCTTTTAAAATTGTAAAATCAGTTAACATTTTAAAATGATACTAAGTTACTATAGATTAAATTAGGTTTTTCAAATTAGCTTATGTAAATAGTAATCAACATAGACTTGTGAATCTCATTACGAGTCTCACGAATCCCACTACCGTTCACATCAATGGTAGATATCACTCTTTCTTTTACACCCTGCGTCAGTCAGTATCAGATGAACAGTACTGAAGGGAAGGGAGATACAATGATCAGCACGAGACTTGCGAGTTGTGAATCTTATTACGAGTCTTGCAAATCTCGCTACTGTTTACATCAACTAATTTGAAAAGCCCAATTTAGTCTATGATACCTTAATGTCTTTTTGAAATGTTAACAGACTTTTTTGAATTTTACAATTTTAGAAGGTATAAACATAAAATTTTCCCAAAAACATATGAACCGAAGAAAAATGAGGCGTTATAGTAAAGTGTAATCATATTCTCACGTAAATGCGCGCAACCATCCACATTGTGCTGCAAGAGCTAGGTCAATTGCTATGCGATCTGAATTTCGGTCTTTTCAGATTGATCGGATGCTGAGAAGATAAAAAGATTCACACATATTCATATATTCTTCTGCGTCATTGTCAGAATCTTATCTGGTTTCAGATATTACTATAAACAGAACAGCATCCAGAAGAAGCGGGAAGATTCCGGTGTAGGTAGCATATTCAGGCCGCCGGCCCTTTCTTCTTCTTCTTCTTCGTTTTTGCATAATTTAATTTGTAACAAGTGAGTCACAAGTCTTTTTCGTTCTCGCTGCTCTGCACATGGATTCGAATGAGGTCGTTAAAGTATTGGTGATTTGGTTAAAAAGTGGGTCTCCAACTTTCCCTCTCTGTTTTCCTCAGAAAATTCTCAGTGGTTGGTAGGTTGGGAAAATGATGACGAAGCTAAAACATTAAAAAATTAAAAAGAGGATCGATGAATATACTTTTTGGCGGAATCCGAAGAAGGGTCAGGTTGGTAGGTAAACAAAACAAACGAGTGGAAAGAGATCCTCCCAAGAGCGAGGCTCATATAATTAAATTTTCGGTATGAAATTAAAATCGCTGAGAGTCTGAAACATGATAGGGTAGAGGGGCCATTATTTAATGCTCTAACATGCCCTATTAAATTAGGGATCGCGGGGGTCAGGGGTTGTTTGTTGTTCTCTTTAATAGCTTTTGCATTAACTGCTGGAGACGTGGGATGAACAGAAACAGCTACTACGGTTGACCATAGTTAGGGTTCTATATAGTTCCAATCCACTCTTCATGTTCTCTCTATTGATTTGAAGCATTACTTACTACCTATTACCCATACGATTCTTTCTTCTTTTATTTTCTTTCGTTCCTTTCTTCTTTTCCAATACTTCATCGTATGCTCTCCGAGCAAAAGCAAAGTAGCAAAACTCTGTCTTTTGCTGGCTTTTGGTCTTTGGTAATTCCTTTACCTCTCTGCTTTTGCTTTAATTTCATCCATGGAATGTCTCTGGAATACCCTTTCCTTTTTCCAACTTTCTTTATCTGCTCATACCAATTTTGAACTATCATCGTTGTTTCAGCATCTTGTTTCTGTCTTTCTTTTCTCTGGGAACGGCTTGGCTCTTAAATTGTCTCTTGTGAAGTCTGTCTCAATCGATAAGAAAAGGTATTTTGTGAAGCATATTATAATCAGTTTCTTTCAGTTTTATGCGTATAGTTTTTTCCCCTTCCCGTTTGCCTTTTTTCTTCTAGTCGTTTTGTTGGCTTTGAAGGTTTTGGGATCTGAAATGGATCTTTCACTGGTCCTTTTGGCTGATTTCCTTCTGCTGGGATTTGCACTATACCTATGTGGAGTTATAGGCTTTGTTTTTTTATTTCCTCTGGTGGGTTAGACTTAGATCTAATCAGAGCTAAGAAACAAGGTAGAATTTTCATGGAGCCAAAGTTTGGGGCCCTTGTCTTGTGTTTGAAATGTGGATTTGTAGTTTTGTAGGTTTTGTGGTCTGATTTTGGAGTTTTGCAGTTGAAAACTTTATAAAACTCCGATGATTTTAAACTAAGCTTTTGTCCTTTGTATATACATTGAAAACTGCACTAGGCAGAAATCTTTTACTTATAATTAAAAAAAAAAAAAAGGTGAGTGGTGTTTGCCTTTTGGCCCTTACAGTCACAGACACGGAGACGCCGATACTACATATTTTAAGTAATTATCAAAACTTGCCGATAACGATTCTACCAAGTGAAGCGATTTAGTCAAAACCATATATTCATGGGCTCTTAGTAAACGCTCATGGTCCTTGATTAAGCTCTAAGTCTACTTTCTAATTCAGGGACATTAGCAGAAATTTCATTTAATTTTCGATCAACAGGGTATAACGTATTAGCGACACTACAGAATTACCTTCCTGTTAAAATCCAATCATAAGGTCCATCATGAATATTAGTCTTTCTTTTGTAATTTTTTAATTACCATTATGGCATTATTAGATTATTTTTGAAGATGAGATTATCCTTGTATAATTGATAGAAATTTGACAACTTTGTTATTGATACTAGTCTATCAGCATTTCTGTCAGGAGAGTTTGGTACAGCTACTGTTTTCACTACATGCAGTTAGTCCCACTACCGTTAGTTATTTGCTAATTGCTTAACCTGTTCCTATTTACTCTTTTCTGATATTCAGGGTCCTGCAGAATATCGGGCATTATCATACCAGTGTTTGATTTTAAAATACGATTGGTTGAAGTAAGAGAAATGTTTCAGTGTGTTGAACTCAGTCCATGTGAACCATGAAACTAGGTAATAAACTGTTAACTCCTGATTTCTGCGATTAATTCTGTTACTATCTTTAGCCGCCTCATATATCTGCTCATTGATTTAACTGTTCTCCTAAATGTAGCATCATTAATGAGTTAGGTCTTTATTCTTAACTCATGTTTTACGTATCATTTAATCCTCACTATCACTAATTTGTTTTTTAAACTTGGAATCTCGATTCTATATTTCACTAACATGAAAATGTATGTACAGAGGGTGAGCTGGCCTTTTGCCATCCAAATATTGATCTTGAACCTGAATCTCAATCCTTTGAATTCAATGACTGTAATCCAGACTCCATCTCGAAAAGTGAGAAAGTGAAGGAAAATGACAAAAGGATTTCCTTTGATTCAAAGAGTAATGAGGGGAATTCAATTCCTACGCAATATGGCATCGAGGAATTTGATTCAGAAGACACGGAAGCATCTAATGCAAAAAGGTCCCATGATGTGTGGATCCATGATTCTCCAGAAGAATTTGATTCATGTGAGAATTCAGAAGATGCCTATTCGGATGAATGTGTGACAGAAAGCCAACCAGAATTGGTAATTTCTTGGAAAGAAAGCAATTGCCACTTAATCAAGGATATATGTGTTGATGAAGGAGTCTCTGCCATGGATAAGGTCCGGTATGAGAATAGTGTTGATGAAAAGGATGTTTCTAAATTATTGCCTTTTGTGTCTTCAAAAACTGAAATATCAGAGAACGACAACAGTAAGATTAGTATGCGTCTACTAGACTTTCTTGATGTAGCGATTACAAAGGAATCTGACAAGGTTCCAGCAAACCATGATCAGTCTGAGGATTTAATTCAGAGAGATGAGAATGCTTCTGAAAAGTTTGCTGTTCAGAACAAAGAAACGATTTTACCTAGCGGTACAATTTTATTGCAAGATATAGAACCAGAAGATAAGCCTTCTCACGACAAGGGTGATGAAGTTGAACTCGACCAGCCAGAGGTATTTTGCATTCGAATATTGTGTGGGAACCAAATACTTATTTGTGTGATTGATGTATTGAACTACTAACTACGAAGCTGTATGTTTAAAAAGAGAGAAAATGTGCTATTTGCTGTATTTGGAAATGCTTACGACTACTAAATTTTTTCCAAGGGTATCGCTTATTCTCCATATCTATCTTGGAAGAATAAAATCTCCCAGAGAAGCATTTATTGGAATCTTGAAATTGATTAGCGTAGTCTGATGAAGCTTTTCCTGGAATCTATTTGAAACTGCATGACGAGATATAAATATCAGAAACTGATCTTTATGTACGTGCAGGTCTGTAGTGATCCTGAGCCACACTCTAAGTATGAACAATCCAAAAACAAGGTTGATGAAGCAGTACTGGCAAACCCTTTAGTCAATGAATTGGGTAGTGATATCTTTTTCAGGGATAGCAACTTTGTTCCTGCAGATTTTGTGGCGTGTAGTAAAGAGGAATGTCAACAAGAAGGTGGCTGTAAATGTTATGACTTCCAAAATACAGCTGAGCCAGAAGATGGGAGGTCTATTACAAGCCAAATTTCTCACTGCAATGGCGAGTCAAGTTTCTCAGCTTTAGGTGTATCTAGTCATATATGTTACTCGGGACCTGTACCCTTTTCCGGTAACATTTCGCTTCGATCAGATAGCAGCACAACCAGCATGCGTTCCTTTGCCTTTCCCATGTAGGTTGCTATAAAACTTTTTTGGTTTAATGCCTCTTCATCATTAGTGATTCTCTAAGTAGTTCCTATTGAGTTCTTGAATAAAATCCTAATGAATGGACATCTTTTGCCACTTAATTTTTACTTTTCATAATTTTATTGAAGAACTTGATGGAAAATAGTCGAGAACTGCACTAAAGTTGGCACACATTTTGATCGCAGACTGGAACATGAATGGGATAGCAGCCCAGTCAGAATGGCGAAAGCCGAGAAAAGACATCACAGGAGGCGTAAAAGTTGGAGGGAGGGCCTTCTTTGCTGTAGTTTCTGAACAGTTCTTTCTCTCTTAAAGGCTTAGGATCATGAGATATATATATATATATATATATGATTGAAAGTCATGTACATCTCCAAGCTGTTTATTGTCCAGAAGATTAAAATGCTGCGTTTGTTTATTGTCCAAGCTGTTCATTGAAACTCTAGGCAAGTCAAGCTTTGTTTTTTCCTCCTTGCCTGCATCTGTTTCCCCCTTATTCTTCAATACATGGTATAATTATTTTTACAGGCATGAAAGCTTTCTATAAGTGAAAGGTAACAAGGTAAATCCCATTTTTAATCTCAGGTTGTTAATACCTACCGGTCTAATTAAAAAAGGATTGAGTTGTAAGAAAACTTGGTCATGACTTGTGAACAATAAAATTTATCTAGATAGGTGGCTCAATAATAACTAGTAAAAACTTTATGGAATAACCATGAGTCATAACTTATGGACACTATGAAGAAAAACCGTTCTACTCCCATTTCATATTTATTGTTGTTTGATGTTATGGCACATAAATTAAGAATTACTCCGTCTGGTCCTAATTATAAAGGTCCGTTGAATTTTTTTAGAGAATTCTAAGAAATTTAATTATATTACTTTAATATATTTAAATTTATCATTTTTTTTAATTATATTGTTTGACTTATGAATTAATATATAATGACACAATATATGATATGGTTAAGTAATATAATTAACTTTATTAAGATTTTACTAAGATTCTCCAAAAAAAAAGTCAAGAAGCCCTTATAATTAAAACCGGAAGGAGTATCTTTTTTTTGCCAGGAACAAATTAAGAATTAATTAATGTAAAGTATTATTATATATATACATATACACTGATTCAGATACTCATATTCAATTCCCTTATTTAAGAGAGAATAAGATTTCAAAAAGAAAAAAGAGAGATATAATAAGACAGAAGATGAATAGGAAAGATGATGGATGAAAAGAGGAAGTTATAAAAATGTTGTAAAAAAGCCTTATATTTCTTAAAAAACGTCAGTGTTATCAAAATTAAACTTGTACTAGTTTAGTTGAACAATTAATTTAGCATATTTGACCCTAATATCACTATTTTACTATGCAACAAGGTTATTGGCAGTATCATACTCAAATTCAATTTTAATATTAGAAGTTTTGAGCCCTTCGTTGCATGGGATATGTTAATATTTAAAAAGTATCATACAGCAGAATAAATATAAAATTATTATTAATATTAGGAAAAATGGTACTATACATCTCAATATAAAATGAATAAAATATTCTTGTGGCTTGATCCTCCTCCTCTTCTCTATATTAATCAGTCAATTTCACCACTCCCAAAGCTTGTCTTTGAAAAGTAGAGGACCACTATTTTCTTGTTCCCCATTCCATTACTTAGTTCATCTTCAATAACAAAGTTCAAACGCTTTAATTAACTTTACTCACAAACAGAGGAGCCTCTATTTGTCCACTCATCAGGATTCTTTCTGTGCTCTCTGCACAAACAACAAACAGCTAAAGATCAAATATCAATACTATTACCTTTTCGTTCTTATTTATAAGATTTTGTTGATTTTTTTAAAAAATTTTACGAAAATATTAAAAAATAATTATATTACTTTAAAACATTAAAGTTTGCTGTTTTTTTAAAATTATGTTATTTAACTTATGAACTACTATATAATGTAATAAAACACAACATATGATATTATTAAGTAATGCAATTAACTTTTTTAATATTTTCTTAAAATTCTTTAAAAAAGGTAATGGAGTTTTATAAATAGAAACGAAGGTAATATTAAATTAAGCCTCTTAAATCAAATTCTCTGAACAACACAACCAAATCTCAACTCCACAATGATTTTTCACAACAAATATGTTAACAATTCAACCTGCCCTTTAAATATTTGATAACTTGTATATACTCCATTTTTAAATATAAAACCTATTTTTTATCTTATATTTAAAAATGGACGTAGGACAATGCAAGACATGTGCTTAGCTTTGAAATTCACAAGCCTTCTTTTCAATGATGCTTTGGTCGGTATGTACGTCCCTTGGATTTGACTTGGAATTAGTGGCTCTTAAGGCTTTATCATCTAACTGATTCTATTTCAATTCATAAATTCTTCTTCCTACAAATATAAAGGGACAGTCCAATATACAAAACTCCCACCAGATAAGGTTTCAGAAGCAATAAATAGATACAACCTTACCCTATTAATTAGAGAGACTATTTCAGAATTTAAACACGGTGCCTTCAAGTTATATATGACAAAAATTTTACTGAGAGTCACATTTTCTTCTTCTCATAAACATAAAAAGTTGAAAATCAAATCAATGTGGGGGTCCACCAGCGTGGTGCTACTTTCTATGCCTAGCACTGCTGTATATATATAAATATATAAATATAAACAACTGCTATGGCATGTGAGAAAAGAAATTCAGTTTCCTGTGCCCTTCATGGCTTTCCTAGCTACCCTGCACTAGCCAAGAAAGTTCCATTCTCATAGGTCTTCCTCAGTTTTCAAAAAGTGACAACAGTAAAAAAAAAAAGGTATTAATTTAACTGGAGATGGAACAGAAACTACTTTTGATTGATACAATCTAAATCCTAGTACAAAGGATCTTTAATTTAATGCTTTTTCCCCATTGATAAGCGTTTCACCAATTAGGGTTATATTGTGCTCTATGACAAGAACAAGCTATCTATATATTTAACCATTTAAAAAGGAAGTTGTTGAAAGTGTCTTTTACACAATTACATCTAATTGATTGTTGTCCCTTCAATTGACATCAGATCCTTGAAGCAGGAAGCTGGACATAACTGACTATGTCTCAATAACAATGGGGATTAAAGATATGAACAAGGAAGATCATGAATAAAAAGTATCAAATTTGGTCATTCTTCACAAAGAAAATGGTTGTTGACGATGTATATAAGCTTGGTTATGTGATTGAGAAACAGAAAGTCAGAAAGCAAGGGCCCTACAGCAACATTAGGTGACAGAATCAACCCAAATTGTGTGAAGCCTCCCAAAAAATGAGCAAATCAATATTATATTTAAGATTTTCATGAGCCTGTTTTGGAACTCTTCATTGTTGTGCTTTGTGTTGCTTTCTCTCTCTCCCCCATTCATCTCTTTGTCATGGCATGAGCTTATATAAGCAAAACCCAACAGCTGAAGAAACTCCATTGTGCATGACTTCAGGAAAGTTAACTCTCAGATGGAGCCGGTAATGATCATCACAGTGCTAATAAACATTATCTTCTCTGGTTTGCTCCCACACTGTTCTGCCTCTCTGCAACTTCCATTAATTGAACATCCTTTCCAATCTCAAGGTAACTAACTACTAACTTTCTATTATTCTTCCCCTTTTGTCCTCTCTTTCTTTATGAGTCTTAAAGTGACCTTGTTCATTGATATTTTGCACTCTTGTCAGCAGTAAATGCACACCACCTTTCTCTCCCACCATTCCCGAGGAAGCTTTTGAGCACTAAGCAACAGGTATTACTGCAGAAATCTGCAGAGCAGATCAGTCCAGTCTAATTCCTTAGTCATCTTTTTCAATCATTATCTATATCTGTCATTTATTCTTGTATATCTTCCTGGAAAAATATAGGTTAAAGAACATGAAGAAGAAGCTACACATGGTGTATCAAGAAAAAATGACAAGCAAAACTTTTCAGGTAACCCATCAATAAAACTTCTCCTCCAAATCTCTCTCATATAGTTGAGTCCTATCCAATTTCCTTTTTTCTTGAATATAGTAAATGCCATAACAACCCCGCATGGCCACAGAATTTTTATTTTTATTTTTTGCCCCAGAAATTTACACTCACATTTGAGTTCATGAACCATGAGATTAGGCCCAATCTATTAAATAATCATGAACCAATATGTAAATACATCAAGCATGTGTCTTACTGAAACATGTCAGAAACCAGGAGATCCTAAGCACAACTGGTGTACAATAATACGGACAGTGCATTAAAATATATCCCATTAAACAAAACAATATATATATATATAGCAGCTATGTATTGATTAGTTTATTATCATTTTACAGGGAAGGAAGAAGAAAAAGAGCAGAAGATGAAGGTGGTGGAGAAGAAGAAGAAGAAGAAGAAAGAAGAATGGGTGGAGAAAGAAGATACTTCACAGTATTTCACAATGGATTATAGCAGTGTGAGAAGACGACGACCTATACACAACAAGAACATACCTGTAGCTCCGTGAAACATGGGAGAGCTAAACGAATTTTAAAAATATTAAAAAAAAAACACTTTGAAATTAACTTATGGACATTGACGCACAGTTTTGTATTGGTCCCTGAATTTGTGTGTCTTGTAATTAGGTTGTATTGTAGTAGCTATAGCTGTAGTACGAGTAATATGTTGGGTCGTCTTCCTCTTGTTGTGGCCGACACAGGGAGGGACCAAAACCCTAAGTTCAGGTCACTTCATCAACCACCTAACAAATTTTCCCCTTCATTTTTATTTTTTCTATTGGTCTCTACTTTTATTCATATTATTTGTACTTCTGGCAGACATGTATTTATGTTATGTATATCTTATCTTCTTTGAAGCATATATGATCTTATTAATTTGTGTGTAAGAAAATTATAAATATAAGAATTAATGTGGTGTTTAATTATAGTTAAAGGAGTATTGATATAGGTCGTAGTTTAAAAAAAGTGATTAAATTGGGAAACAAAATGGATAAGGGTGTTATATTTAAGACCAAATCAAATTTCTAACTAAAATTTGTAATTAAGACTGGAAGGAGTATATCAGAAAGAAGTGGCGTTACATTTATGTAAAATTGTCACTACTAAAAATGTGTTTAATCTATAACTATGTAAAAGTAGCGGTTTGATGATTTCTCCTTACGATATGTAAGCTCTTCCACAATCATTCCACCTCCATATATATATATATGCATATATATATATATATATATATATTATTTTAGATAGGGAAGAATTGAATTTATAGAAATTGTTGTGATTTCTCTCATTATATTCTATCTATTCCTATAAGGTACATCATCAAAAAGTAATGAAAATTTTGGGCAATGAAGATTATTTTAGGTATGTAAGCACATGAAATGCCTATGTTTGATTTGAAACTGATTTTTTTTTATTACATAAGGCCAGGATCGAACTTGGATTGAGTGCCACATACACTACAAAAAAAACACATATTTGTAACAGTTAAAATGTAAGATTTGTAACGGTTTTAATCGCTACAAATAGATTTAGTAGCGGTTCAAATAACCGCTACTAAATCATGTGTTACAAACCATTTTATAGCCGTTTTATAAAACCCCTACTCCTCACCCGAAAAAAACTAGTAATTTGTAGCAGTTTTATTGAACTGCTGCAAAGTCTACAAATTTGTAGCGGTTAGTAAATCGCTATAAATAAAAAATATGAAAAAAAAATTGTTAAGAAGAATTTGTAAAAAATTAGTGGGAAAATTTTGAAATTTGGGATGAAATTTTATAGCGGTTTTAAAACCACTACAAATGTCAACAAATATAGCGAGAAATTTAAATTTTGGAAACGAAAATATTAGTAGCGGTTTTTAGAAAAAACCGCTACTAACATTTGAAATTATTTTTTAAAAAAGGTGTGAAAGGGGGCATTAAAATGAATATTTTGTAGTGGTTTTGAAACCGCTACAAATAGAGTACAGAGGAAAAAAATTATTTAAATTTTTTGCCAACTGGAATAAATATAATATTTTAATTTTATTCTTAATATTGAATTTGAATGTAATTAAAAATCATAATTTATTTAAAATGATATAAATTAATTTTGAAAGTTAAAAAAATTATTATGAGAATATAAATAATCTTAATTTGTTGTAGTCAATATAAAAATGAATTGTTAGAAGAGTATGAAGAAATGAAATAAGGAAATAGTACTATTTTAAATTCAAATAAGGAGATAAGAGGTGAAGTTAATAGGCCCTGAAAAAGATAAAAAAAATATATCAGTAG
>JBAGKO010000002.1:11688152-11709995 GCA_037177275.1 Acacia concinna | reverse complement strand
GATTTTTTAAAGTTAAAACTCTAAATTAAAAAAATAATCCTATAATTTTTTACCTGCAAAACTTTAAAAAATCATAACAAATTGAAAACAGATCCATTTTTTGCCCATAATATATCAAAATGTCACTTATTTTATGTAGAATCTAGTCATAAAAGAATCATAAAAAAAATATTTCGGAGCTCCCCCAAATTGGGCGCAAGGGAGACACAAGGGAGGGAGGCGCAAGGGAGAGAAGCCCCCTCCGTAAAGTCATCACCTCATCTTTGAAACTCGTGTGTTTGGATGGAGAGTAAAGTGAAAAGATATAGAGAGAAAATGAATATTATATTTAAAAACTTCAATAAATGATAAAAAAATTTACTATTTTTAAAAGTTTTTTCTAATAATTTTCTCTTCATCTAGAAAGAGTTCCCCTACAACAAACGTTACTTCTTCTAATCCAATATCATAATGAAGGATTGAGTTTACAAAATGATACCCTCTTGGGTCCTATCCATTTTAAGGAAGAAATAAATCTGTAAAGTGGATCTTACTATCTTATATTAAAGACTCATATAATACTTATTAATAGGATGGCACCAAAATTTAAAAAGGTAATTTAAAAGATTTAGCTCCATTTAAGAAACAATATTTCATTTTTTTCTAAAAAAAAATCGGGAACAATAAAGAGCCCTAAAACATGATAAAACTACAATTTGAGGAAGCAAAATTCTTCTAGCCAAACAAAATAATAAAATAAAACAAGCTAGCCAGCCATGATGGTGCTGATAAATATCTTAATTGATATGATTTCATGATTAATAATAGAGATTTATTTTAATCAATATAATGGATATAAAAACCGTAACCTTTAATTGATAAATTGCAAAAATTGAATGTCTTCAATAATTGATAGGGAATTAGTGATTTTCTAAAGATGTTTTAGTGACTGTGGACTTAATTGTGTTTTCTCTAAATTGTAGGGACTTAATTAAGTATCATAAATTGTGAGCAATTAATCAAGGAGAAGGACCATAAATTCAAAGCACAGGACCATAATTTTCCTCTTAGCTCTCTTTTTTATTCAATGGGTGTAACCTAGGTCTATGTTTGCTTCTATTTTTTTTTTTTTTTTTCAGATTCTTCAGGTGCTAGGTTCTTGAATCCAATGGTTAAGCTAGGAATTTATTTGGTTTAAGACTTTGTATGATTCATACATGAAGCATGTTAGCTACTTGTTTTAGACTTGGTAGAGTGGATTTCGAGAAGCTGGATCAAATGGTTGTTATATTTTGAATTGGAATTTTTTTTTCATCAAGAATTGGAAGTTAATTAAGAGTGTGTTTGGAATAACGGTAATAAAAGTAATTTATTTGAAATTGGACTTATATAAAAGTAAAATTGGGTAAAAGTCAGATTGTGTAGTGTGATTTATATTTGAATTTATGGTAGCATAATTTGCTTATCTAAAAGTGAAACTTGTTTGGTTAATACGTTGAAAAAGTAACTTTTAATGGGAAATGACTGAAAATGATATGAATCATATCATATGTTACAATTTATTATATTATATATTAGTTCATAAGTTAAACAAAATAGTTTGAAGAAAAATGGAAAATTTTAATACTTTAAAGTAATGTAATTAATATTTTTAAATTTTTTTAAAAAAGTCAATTAAATCTTATAATTAGAACTAAATAGAGTAAATTATAATAAAAAATTGAAATTTCTTTTTTTTACTCCTCACCAAACCATCCAATCCAACACATAGACGCTAAATTTGTGCTTACAGAGGTAATTTGTCGTTACTCTATAAGTCTAATAGAAGCATTGCCAAACATGGACCTTTATTTTTTTTTTTTCTTCACTTTTTCAACGTTCGATAAGAGGCCCAAACATCCGTGGGCCCAAATAGGGCAGACAAAACACACTAATCTATTCCTACATTTAGTCATTTTTCTATCTTGCAATTGCAATGATTCGTTTTAAATAATTTGGTTGAATGGTTTAGATTAGACATTTAGCCTCGGTTAATTCTTGCTAACTCATTTATTAAAAACTCTCATCTTGAGTCAAATATGGAAGGTCAAGTATTTATCATAAGGGGATCCATGTTCATTACTGTATTTAAATTCATTTTCATTTTTTTTTCACTTCTTAGCCACACAAACCGATACTTGATGTCTCCTTGTTTTTTTTAATGTTAATTATTACAAATTGTAAAATATTGTCTTGCCTCTATTAATATCATTTGGATTGGATGAGTACTTAGACTTTGATATATTTTAACTCCCAGCTTTGATATCAATATTTGAATAAGGATCAATGCAGTATTTCTTTTTAACTTCATTTAGATGAGACTTTTGACTCACTGCTTTTATTCCTATACTCAAATTAGATAATTTTTAAGCTTCGAATCTCAATCTCAATCTTATAATTTAGTATTATCTTTTCCTATAAAATGAACTTTTTTTAAGAAAAATTTGTTATCATCAAGGATAATCATTGGATCTAACCATTGTTTCTTATGAATTTGAGCCATTGGAAGATGGTATAATGAGTACATTGAATCATGACAAAAGAACTACATATATCCAATTTTAGATAATACCCAAAATTTATACTTCCTCCATTTCAAGATATGAGACCTAGTTTACAAGTTAATTTTAATTTCAAATATAATATTTCTCATTTTATCTATGATATTTATCATTTTTCTTCATAAACAAATCTAATGAATGGCAAAATAACGAATTAACCTATATCTTCAATTGAAGAGATTGTGTACTGCATGTAATATCCTAAAAAATGTGTATACATAAAATAATTATTGTGATTGTTGTTGTTGTTGTTAGATGAAGAAGAATAAGAGCTTCCATAAGATTTGGCAAGGTTTTAATCAAAGGATAAAGAATCAATCATCAATCAATAAATAATACATAGATGGTCTTGATGAATAAGATGTGGTTAGTAGGGATAAGCATCAAATCATATATGGATAGACTTGATGAATATGATATGGTTAGTGAGGATAGGTGTCAAATCATATATGAAAATAGGTTTGATGAGTAGGATGTAAGTCATAACGGATAAGAACAATTTAGCTTATAAAGCAAGTATGGAAATGATAAGGGCGAAAAAAGAATAAGGATGCCAAATCACACAAATGATTTAGATAAGAATGTAATAAATGTAAAATGAATAAGACTGAAAACTAAGAAGTGATCAGATCTTGTGCCTATATGTATAGCTCTTATTTTGATATTTGAAGTAAAAAGAAAGAAAGAAAAAGCAAACATGATAGGAAAAGAAGAAAATTGCTTCAAAATGTAAGAATATTCTTACTGAGTGATACACCCTACTTTTATACTTCTCAAAATGATTTCAAATGTTTTAAGTTCTCTATGTAATTTATCTTATTGATCTAAATACTTCTTATATTTCAAAGTGATTTGAAATTGTATGAGAATATGTCAGGAAAACCATATTGTTATACCCATAAATATTATGATCTCCTCATGGACTATTGTTGTGTGAAATATCCTATGGGATAAGAATTATGTGTAAAGATTTCTGTGTGAATTATTGTGGATCCACCTATGGGACAACCTAGTATTTCTAAGTGACGCTAAGTGATGAAATTATGATATTTTAAATGCTTATGAGTTTTTTTATGTATATTCACATATAATTATATTGCAGAGATTTAAATTGTTTTCTGCTACATTAGCAGCTGGATATTATTGGTTAAAACTTATTTATTTAGTATCACCCATATTTTGTTATAATGTTTCAAAAACTAGATATCGATCTTATATGAAGATGAACCAGAACAGCGGACAAGGGGCCTCTCTAGTCCCCCGCCTAAGACTTCTTTAGCAAATAATAATGTATTTGAGAATATGGTGTTGAGTATTAATATTAATAATATCTTTCTTTTTAGCATATCTTCATTCAGTATTTTTAAGTTCTTTTTATATAAATCAATATAATTATCTATCTATTAATTAAATAAGATTGGGGTTTTACATTGCACGTGATAAAACTTTTTGTTTTATATTCCTATCATGAGTTCACAATATAAAAAAAATCCTCTAGAAGTAAATTATGATCTAAACTATAAGAAGTTGACATGGTAATTAATGAATATTTTCTACCTTTAATCCTTGCAATATTGAGAAAGATGTAACATATATTAAATACATATGTGAAAATCACATTCTTTATTAATAGGAAAATATATTCATTTTATTAATTTAAAACATATTAAATGACTCAACTAACGTTTATAAGTTGCTGTGAATTTTTTTTATACAGGATTTATATGAATTATTAGTTAACAACGTCTTATATTTTGAACATGAATAAATAATATGTAGAAGTTTTTTTTTTTACCGTTTGATGTAAGCATATGAGGGAGTTTGGTCTCATTTTACTAAAAAAAAAACTTTTGAAACAATGATTTGAGGGTTTTCAAACCACCCTTAATAATTAATAGCTAGATAGTCAAAATGTTTCAGCCAATGTTATCAAATTCATAAGTTTAAACAAACACATGAAAATAATATAAATTCATATTATAAATTCTTAAAAGTTTAAATTAACACAATTTTATATAGTAAAAATATAAAAACAATAAAATTGATATTTAAACTTACTAGTTTAACTGAATTTTGACTATTACAAATTTAAATATAAACATATAAGATTTTGTAAGCTAAAAACAAAAAATCGAAGCTTGCAAATTTTACAACAATGGTTTTCACATTCATCTAATATGAAGTAAATGTCAATCGGAGGGATCTCTTCATGGGAGAGCGGATGAAACCGGCATCAGGCTTTCACTATCGGTCGGGCAGTGTGGGTGAGTGGCTTGTTTGGGTGTGTGTATTAGTGATTTCTTAGTATAGAGTAAATTGATGGGAGTGGTTCATATATGAGGATGGTGGCTTGGGTATAGGAAGAAGTGGTTGAAGAGTTGAGGAAATTGGTGGAAGAAGCAGCAGCTCTTAGGCAAGAATTGGAGGCTGGATATGGAGATCTCGCCGATGTCGCAATCTCGGAGTTGATTCATTGGAGAGCTTCAGAAAACAGAGGAACCGATCGAGGACCGTAGATACGATTTCTCTGAAAGACGATCGATGCAGCTTCAATCAAAAGGTTGCAGCAGATCCTCGATGGTTTCCTCCACAAGTGCGATTGTTGCAAGCTGAAATGGGCGAAATAGAGACGGTGAGCAACGACGAGCAAGGGAGACGGAATCAACTGTTTTCCAATTTGATGGCTTCTCTGTGGTATAATGTTCATAGATTCTCCTCCATTATAGTTTATATGAATATGAATTGGATTTGTGGGGATATGGGAAAATGGATTCAGGCTGAATTACTTAAGTCCTCAAATTACTTGGCTGGATTCATTGTGTTGTTTCCTTGGCTTTGTTATGATTTTCCTAGTGAAAAAATTAAGGATGATTTGATATGGGTTCCTCCTTGGTATGTTCAACTTAGATTGACAGGAAACATTGGTTATGATCCGTGTATGTTTGCTGGAATTCCACTGGTACAAGCGGATAGCCATGAGTTAATCTATCTAGTAGAGGATTGATTGGTGCTAGTGGACTATATTGATCTTGGCAAAGCTATATAGTGGGGGAGCTGTAAGTGGATACCAAGATGTTTTTAAGCTATGGAGGTGTTTCTCATCTCAACTGGAAGAGGGATGTGCTTGAAAGATTGAGTGTCAAAGCTCATATATCTCTCTAATTCATTCATAGTGTTCTGCATTAAATTGACTAGAAGTATTTTGTTTTTATGATTTTGGTTGTATGCTAGATGTGGATCTGCTTTTAATCGAGATGTTTGTGTTTTTACTTGCTTTGGTTTATTACTTGATAGGGGTACTGTTAGTTGTTAGCTTTAATTGTGTGCATTGCTACATTGCTACAAGTTTATGTAATATTGTTTGTGAATGAATGAATGAATGAAATGTGTTTGTTGATGGAAAAAAAAAATGAAGTAAACGTCGTCGTATGGTCAAAAGCGTAACGCCTCATAAACGCTGTTGGACGCACGTAGCTTCATCTCTCTGACGACGTTCGCTTGGCTGACAATCCATCCCATTTCAGCATTGAGCGAACAAATCCAAATCCCGGTTGAGAAGCAGAGTCGAAAATGGAGGACTTTTGGAAAAGAGCCAAGAGCTTCGCTGAAGATGCTGCTAAGAAATCTCAAACCCTCGCAGACTCTACCAAGTTCGCCGATTTGGTCTCTGAAACCGCCAAGAGGTCTAAAGAATTGGCTGCTGAAGCTTCCAAAAAGGCCGATCAGATCAAAATTGCTGCCCTCAAACAAGCAGATCAAATCAAATCTTTCTCTGATATCATTCCTCCCCAGCTTTCTGTGCCCCTCTCCATTCCCAATTTTAACGATTCTTCACCTTCCTATTCTCAGTCAGAGCTTGAAACCTTAGGTGTCACCGACGATCTCAGATCCTTCGTTAAGGGACTTACCTCCAGCACTTTCCAGAACTTCCCCATCAAATCTGGTTTTGAGAATTCCCATTTTGCATTTTTTTGGATCCCCTGTTATCCTGTGCTTCTTTAATTGTTGCTGGTTTCGCTGGGCAATGCAGATGAAGCAGAGTCTTCTGATGCAGCTACGACACCCTCCAACGTTCGAAAAGATCTTAATGAATTTCAGGAGAAGCATGCCACTCTTGTTCTAACCACTGTTAAGGTAATTTTCTTTATCCTCCTGAACCCACGTATCGGATCTCTCTGTATCCCCATTTCAGAATTCAGATCTCTGTCTGTTTTCCACATCTATATTCAGTTAATCCATTTCATCCGGAGGAGCTTTTTTGTGTTTCTTTTGCTTTTAGGTTGTCGTTGAACCTCTGTGCAGCTAGGCAAATCATTGATTGATAGAATTTGGCATGAAATACGATTTAATTCATGTCCACTTACGTCATCCTAACTTAGTTTGTTTGATGCACGTATTGTCAAAGGCAGAAATGCAGTGTGAGAAAGGAATCCCGCATCTTTGAACTTGTGCACTTGTGCTAGTCGAACTTTCTTTTCATGGAAAATAAATATTGATGCCTAATTAAGAGATTCAAGCACTCATCGGGTCTCTGTGTTAACAGTCATCTCCGTTTTCCTTATAATAACTATTTCACGGTTGGTGATATTTTCATATCCGCTGTCATACATTGTCAATCCATTTGAGGGGGAGGATTGTCTGATTTGCAATAATGTAGTACCTGCAGTAATGTTTTACAGAACATAGGAGAAAAATATGATGGACTGAATTTTTTACTATCATCCTCTGCCACGAGTCCAATTTTTGGTTTTCTGTTCCCTTCTAGTCCAATGCTCTCTTTCATCCCAGCAAAACTTTTAGGCTTGAGTAACATGGGAATTGCCAAAATATATACATTTTTTTAAAATATTGCGGGCCTAATAGTTGCAATAATTTACATTTGTTTCTTTTCCCCCAGGAAATTTCAAGGCTGAGATATGAATTATGCCCCCGCGTTATGAAAGAAAGAAACTTCTGGAAGATATATTTCACGCTAGTGAACACTCATGTAGCTCAGTAAGTATCACAACGTATTGATGATTGTTTTTGCTAGCATGTTATGTCAGCACTTATGTGGCTCTGTAATTCACCATGATCATAATCATCTTTTTTCCCCCCTTCCTGCTTGCATTTTTTTTTAATGTTGATCAAATTATTATAAAACAAGGTAAAAAAGAAATAAAAGAAGGGATACATTCAATGGTACAGCTTCTCCATTTCAACGATCGATTGCCACGGCTATGCATTGAAAATTGCTTATAGAGTATTAACATTTTCCCTTCTCTTTCTATCCTTGTGAACATTACAATGTATGGAGACATGTACTTTGATGAAGGTATCCTAGATGACTTGAATTGGCCATTTGATAAATATGGCTTCCATTTAAGATCACAGCATGTTAATAATAATGGTCACAACGTTCTGAGATTCAAGGTTGGGGGTGGGGCAGCTTAGAAAATATAAGGGAGAATAGGAGTATTATTGGTTTCACAGGTGTTTATTAAAGATGGAAATATAGAGCTGAAGCTCCATCCCTTTGATGGATAATTAGAAAATCTCATGCAAGATAAACTGAGTGGATGAGTTTAGTGGATGGCAATGATTAATCATATGTAACTGAGTCCAGTTTGGCATTTGTTTAATGAACTAGCTTGTTTCTTGGGCGGGGTGGGAATTTAGTTTGAGACTTCTTGCTTAATTTGCTGCATCATTAGCTTCTTTGTTTTCAAACCTATCTCTGAACATATATTGAAAATTCAAACTTAATTTGTATCAACTATGTCTAAAGATTAATGAAATTGCATTCTTATCATAACTTTTCTGTATATGAACCTAATTCATTTCCTCCCATGCAGTTTCTGCTTAAATATACATATTTATAGTACCTCTATGATCTGGGATGATCTGTGGGATGTACAGGCAATGTGGGAATTCATATTTAAGAGTTGTGAATCTGGTGCCAATTACAAATAAGAGGCTTATGCTCTTTACTTAGGCATTCCCACTTTTGCTTTTGTTTTGTTTTGTTTTACTGTTAGTGTTGGTCAGAGTTGACTATTTGGGGATGGCTGTAAACAGGTATGTCAATATTGATAAAATAAACATGTAGAATCTAAAATCTTGTAGGTGAAGGCGATATGGGACCTGTTTTTGATGACTGATGCCATTGTGTCTACACTCTGCATGTCCAATCTATAGAGGAAAGTAGATTGAAGCTGAAACTGGGCTAAACTTTCTCCTATAGTCTCTTTTGAACCAACTAGAAATACGGTAGATAATAATGAATGGGTTTTTTCTAGTTTTAAGAAGGATGCCAAGAAACTTAGAAGTTGGAAAAGGAAAATGTTATATCCTAATATTTGCCACAAGTCTGTCACCTTTCAGATATTTATGTGTGAGGACAATTTTGTTGCTTTTTAAAGTTAGTATCATTCAATAACTTTGTAATGACAATCAGGTATGAGAAGCGCTATCTGGAGGAGGTTAAGCTCCGAGCAGCAGCTGAGCAGAAAATGGACAATAAGGTAGAGAAAACAGCTGATACAGGAGGAACTGAAAAGGTTGAGGCAACTGAGAAAAATGTGAAGAGCAAGTCATCTAATTCATCCTCAACTGAGCAAGATTTGGATACATTTCTTCTTGGTGATCTTGAAGACAGTGATGGAGGTTTGGATATACATACCTTAAGTTTGAGACTTGGTTGTAGAAACTTGCTGTCTAGCGCGTGATGAGTTATTAATTCTTTATCTTGTCATGTAGATATAACTTTTGGGCAAGAGTACACTCTTTTAATTGTTGATTACTTATAGCCCCTGAGAATCATAGTAATCTTTGAATACATTGGGTATTTATAAATTTTGACAGCTTACTTTTTTCACCAGTCATTTATCAGGAGAAAAAAAAGTGACCATAATTCATTCTGATTCCATGAGCTATGTGTGGAATTATCATTCTGTCTAGCTGCAGCATATTGATCATTTTGTCTATCTTTCAGATGATGGTGATGGCGATGGCAGCCTTGACGATGATTTTGACAAGATTGGCAATTCAGTAAGTGCTCAACGCAGTGGATTCCAGATCTAACTCACCTATGATTTTATTTTCCTCTTCAAATACGATAGCTTGTTCTGAATGCATAATTTTGGTCTGGGGAGAACTAGAAAACTGGATAATCACTACGTGTTTATGCCATTATGTAGAAAACATACAATGGTGATGCAATTTGTGTTTTGAAGGATGTTAATCCAAGGTTTATTTATAGAGTTTGCTTGGTCAATTCCTGTCTGAAACTTAGCTGCAATGTTTCTTTGAAATTCTTAGGATGTTGAAGAGGAGAAGCAAGCGAAGAAAACGTCAGATGCCGCCAATTAGGATGTTATGCTCAATTGCTTTCGATTAATACTCCAAAGTGAAAAACTGAAGTATGCTGCCCGATGCTCACAGATTGACAAGTGACTGGCCAAAAAAGATCAACAAATTTAGCAGTCTCTAGTTTAGGATTTATGGCGGTATAAGTATGATTCGTTGTTTATTTAACTTTGGTAACACCCTATATGGTGGCAGTTTGCATTGTACAGGTGACATCATTTTGTTAATTTAATTATGAATTGGTTCTTATATTACATTTCAAACAATAAGATATAACCTTGTCGAGAGATCCCATAATGTTTATTAGTTCGCTTGACATTCTTTTATTTTCACTAGTTTCACTATACATCTCCATGATTTGGGTTCTTGATAATCGCATAAATGTGAGTGCTGAAGCTGTAATCACTTTTGGTGATTAGGATTTATGAGAGAACATCCATCAATATTAGGGGAATTACTATTGAGGTCCTACGAAAAGAACTTAATTATCAAGAAGTCATGAATGACAAAGTTAAGTTGTTCTTCCATGCTCCTGAGTTCTCATTGATATTTCTTAATAATTAAACGCTATACACATTTTTGTAGGCAGATCGTTATTAATGTTGGGTCATTAAATTCTGGCCATTAAAATGTTTGATATGCAAATGAAGGAGATGGAAAATGATAAATTGGATAAACAAAAGAAAAAAAGATAGAAAACGCAAATTACCATAACATCCCTATACTCATAATTTATTACTGTTGTGCAATAAATCTAGGAGAAGTTCTTGCTTAAACTTAGTTCACCACATCATTTGAATATGACCAATTAAAAACACAACTTAGTTGATGATTTAACACCTCTTAAATGTTAATTGGCATATTAATAAAATTAAAATATTCACAAGATTCATTTTTTTATTATTTATAAAATATTAATTAATTGATTCATTTATTTTGAAAAAAAATAAAAATATAAAAATCACAAGCAGACAATAAGGATTAATGTTTACTGAGATATTATATTTTAATTGGTCAGACTATAAATGACATGACGAATTAGATTCACACAAAAAAATTCCCCTGAAACCGGATATAGTAACTGATGACATAGATAATAATTTGCTTCAATGGGTATGTGGAAAAATATGTTCCCACCTAAGAGATGCAAGGAAGCCATTTTCCTATGTATAAAAGAAAATCAGTTCCCATGGAAAAACTTTCGTTTTTTTATTTATAGGTATCCTCTTATTAGTGACAATCATAAATGATATATTGTAAGGCCATTCAATTAGACCCAATCCCATTGGTAACATCGTTTTTTTGGCCCGAGTCTATTGGTAGAAATTGGAAAATATGCCAAATGGGCTGTAATGGGTCTGAAGTCTGAACTATGGCAGTAAATTTTCCCAACATGGACAGACATAGACGTAACAATTTTTCTTAAACAAATTTGTCATATATTCTCATGTATTAGACAGAATTTAAGGAGGGATGCAATATTTATGGCGTTTGATTTTACTATATGTAGAGATATATTGGTTCGCTTTAAATTTTTTAAAGTTAAATCATAAATTGAGATGGTGACTTCAATTTTTTTGGGCCATTTAAGGCTTATAAGATAAACATCAATTGGGGACGTGCTTTTCAATCTCAAATCATGAATAATTATAATAAATAAATGGGTGTTCAAATATTTTTGAGTCTAAGTAAGTATATGGATTTAAAACAAAACTTGATAAAAGTATAAGAGTTAAACAAAGATCAAATTTTTATTAAATTATAAAAGATCAAACACACTGTTTGAAAGTACCAAAAAAAAATCAAAATTCAATCAAATTGTAAAGACCCACAACGATATTACCAAAAACATTTTTACAAATGATGGTTTGTTGTATATGAATTGCACCTTTAAGTCGACCATATTTCCATTTCAAAGGAAGGGTCTGTCTTCTTTCTAAATTAATTTCAGTCTCATTAATCTTTGATTAATGAATGATGGACACTCAAATTCTTCAATGCTATGCCCTCTCTATTTCTCTTACATTACTTTCAGCTTCCAATTCCTCTTCACTTCTCAATTAATTCACCCATGTTTTCTTTAATTAAATCACATATTTGAATTTGAGTATCACTATGTGCAAAAAATATCTCTTTCAACCAATTTTTTTATATGTCATGCAACTCACAGACAAATACTCTTTCGATTAAGTGTTATATATAGTTATATTGTGCGTATTGGAAAGGAAGAATGACTAGCCAGCTTTACTTTATGTATAATAATATTTCCTTTATTTCTATTTATAAGACTTTTTAAAAAAATTCTAAGAAAATTATAAGAAAGCTAATTATATTACTTAATAATATTATATGTAATATAGTTCATAAGTTAAACAACATAATTTGAAGAAAAACGAAAAGCTTTTATGTCTTAAAATAATATAATTAGTTTTCTTAAAATTTTCTTAAGATTCTCCAAAAGGGTCTTATAAATAGGAACGGAGTGAGTAAATTTTTTTTTAAAACTAGATCACATTATAGGAAAGATTATTTTTGCAAGTATACTGATTAAAATAAATAATAAATAAATAAAAATAATTTTAAAAAGGAAAGAATGATATGACATAATATTAAAAGCAAAAGCATAAGGTTGAAAGAAAAAAGAGAAGGGGGGGATTATAAAAGAAAATGCAGTGGAATATATTTTAAAAATATGCAGGCCAACGCACCACCTTGATTAGTGAGTACTTGTAACTACTCATAATTAAGAATCTAACACATTGATTTATTGATGAAAGGATATTTTAATTATTATACATATTTTCTCATGAGATTATAAGAGAGAAACTTTGCAAAGTACATAGTGTCCTTGCATCAATATATGAATGACTCAATTAAGGCTCCAAGATATACAAGAGCTCAAACGTGATAATAATATTGAACACATTTATCTTTCATTTACATTTCACTTGAAACATTAAAATTACAATATGACAGGAAGGCACCATATTAATTCTGTGACAAAAGGGAAATAAATTATATTTTTATCAACATCACTACATAACTGTACCATGAGTGCCTTATAAAAGAAGGGGGAAAAATTACTGCTTTTAAATACTCTTCTGCATGTCACACTCCTTCAATCCTTAATGCCTTCTCTCTCTTTTTGTAACTCCCAAAACCTCAAAACTTTCTTTTCTGTAATTTTCATTTTCTTTTCTTAATAACCCAAGAGGCTTTGTTTTCTTCTGTTTTTGGTAGCTTCTGTAAACATAGAAAGAAGAACAAGTTTAATACATCAGATAAAAGCAAGCATGAAAGAGAGCAAGATTGGTTTTGAGGATTCAGCAGAAGAAAAGGAAAAGAGCTGTGATCAAAACAAGATGAAGTTCCTAGGAGTGATTAGCAAAGCTGAAATACTGAAGAAACTGGGCATTTTTGGAGAGTTTAAGGAAGATAAATTAAAAGGGTTTTTTCATGGAGACATGAAGAAGGTTGATGATCTGAATCTGTTGGTGTTCACTAAGTCAAATTCATCAGAGTCCAAGAAGGTATGGGCACTTAGAGTCACATGTTTTGTGCTGCTTTGGACCATTATTGCTGTGTACTGTAAAGGCATTGGAGATGAGTTCAAACCCATCACCTTCTTCTTCAACACTGATAACTCTGAAGTTTCACATTCTTTTCCTCCTCAAAGTAAGTGTCTTTATCTTTCATATTCCTAAAATTTCCTTAAACACCTCAATCATATGGGCAATTTCCTTTCTAACAGGGATTTATGAGAATAATGGGTATCTGATGGTTTCTTCTAATGGAGGACTCAATCAAATGAGAGCTGGAGTAAGATTTGCTATACCTAAAAGTTTCTCCACATCTAGTTTATCACCTACTCTAGAATATATCAGTTGTATCTTCAAAATCTTCAAAGCTCCTTCACTCTACTTTTCTTATTCTGGCTTGTGTGTGTGTGTGTGTGTGTGTGTGTGTGTGTTTGTACTGCAGATCTGTGACATGGTTGCCATTGCCAGATATTTGAATGTCACCTTTATAGTTCCTGAACTGGATAATACTTCCTTCTGGAATGACCAAAGGTAAGGTCTGAAATTTAATCAGAAAGTGGGTGATGAGACTTATGCTTTTGATGACATTTCAATCCTGAAAAGCTTTTTTCTTTTTTTTTCTGCAACAACAATGTGAAAATTAGAGGTATATATAATAAGACTATCATAGAAATGACCCCTTTGAGATTCTTGGTTCACTTGTTTCATGACAGCCAATTCAGAGATATATTTAATGTGGATTATTTTATAAATTCACTAAGAGATGAAGTTCAGATACTGAAAGAGCTGCCTCCCCAAATGAAGCAAAAGATTGAAACAGAATCCCTCTTTTCAATGCCACCCATTAGTTGGTCTAACATGACTTACTACTATGATGTGGTATGTACCCTAATCACACACATATGCTGCATTCGAATTTGTCATTGCATGCTACTTAATTATTATGGGGATTTTTAGTGATTACATTTCTTTCTTGGGACCTCATAGTGATTCTCCCGAAAATTTTGAAAGCTCAGTTCTAATTTTGTTTTGTGTGATTAATCTATGCAGATTCTACCTCGCATAAAGACATATGGGGTAGTGCACTTCACAAAAACAGATGCAAGGCTGGCAAACAATGAGATTCCTGCGGAAGTTCAGAGACTGAGGTGCAAAGTGAACTACCAAGCTCTGAGATTTACTCCTCCAATTGAACAACTAGCTAAGAAGATTGTAAGGATTCTTAAAGAGAGAGGGCCTTTCTTGTCTCTTCATCTCAGATATGAAATGGACATGATTGCTTTCTCTGGTTGCAATGAAGGCTGCAACCAGCAAGAGATTGATGAGTTAACACAAATGAGGTTTGGCAAATCTTCCCTCTCTACTTGTGATTTCAATCTTTATCACTGTTTTAATCTTAGTTTAACACAAAAAACAAAAATCCTTTTTTTTTTCTGGGGTGTTGAAACTAAGGTATGCATTTCCATGGTGGAAAGAGAAGGAGATAGACTCAGAGAAGAAAAGGAGTGAGGGTCTGTGCCCTTTAACACCAGAAGAAACTGCCCTAACACTTCAAGCATTGGACATTGATCCAAACATTCAGGTTTACATTGCAGCTGGTGATATATACAAATCTGAGAGAAGAATGAAAACCCTCAAACAAGCTTTCCCAAATTTGGTTAGTAATATTTTCATATCCGCAATTTGTTGAGCATTACTTGCTAATGATCATCTTCACTGTGTGTGTGTGTGTGTGTTCTTCGATGCAGGTTAAAAAGGAGACATTAGTGGAACCATCAGAACTTGAACCTTTCCAAAACCACTCAAACCAGATGGCAGCTCTGGATTACTATGTCTCCATAGAAAGTGACATTTTTGTTCCCTCTTTCAAAGGCCACATGGCAGAACTTGTTGAAGGACACAGAAGGTGCAATTTTTTTCTTTTCTTTTTTTCACTTGGCAAACTGAAACTCTTAGCTAATCTATATAGGAATAGAATTAAGCGTTGCGTAACATCCAACAACCTGGTTAATTCTTCCAATATAACTCAATATCCTTAAAGTGTTCTCCCAATAGCACTTAAGATCCCAAATTTTTTATATCTAACATTTAAAGTATTTTTCCGGAAGCACTATCTTAAGTTTAGAGTGCTCATTGCTACTAAGAAAATATAATAGCACAAAATGGCACAAAGTTACTTTTGTGTATTACTAAAAGAAAAAAAGAAAACTTTAGTTGCCACATGCATAAAAAATAACATTATAATAATGAGTGCTACAGAAAAAATACTTTAACATGTTAGAAACTAGTTAACCCTATTTTTATATATAAATCAATATGCGCACACACACACATATATATAAATAAATATGTTTGGTTTCAGGTACTTGGGATTCAGGAAAACAATAATTTTAGACAGAAAAGTTCTGGTGGACCTGATCGACATGTACAAAAATGGGACATTGGTGTGGGAACAATTCTCCAATTTGGTGAAGGCAGCTCATGCAGATCATGAAGGGAAGCCTACTACCAGAACAGTGGTTCCTGGTCAACCCAAGCTTGAAGACTACTTCTATACTAATCCTCAAGAGTGTTTTGCCACCTCTTAATTAATGCTTCCTTTTCTGGGTTCCAAGTTTCCACAATTATTTATCAGTTTCTCAAGTATTTGTTCGAAAAAAAAAAATCATGCATTAATAATGCAATGTTCAGTGTCTTTAGAGGTGTAGAGAGAGGAAGAATTTCACTCAAAGATGTATCATTATGAGATATTTTTATTTGAAAATGACATCAATATATCATTTGAATTTCAAAATCCTAAATAAGTAATTTTGTATAAAAGGGAGTCGTCAATTGTATTATAAGTTTAATAATCCATATACTTTTGTAGGCAATAATACTGATTTGAGATTTTAAAATTTAAGTGGTATTTAACTGCCTTTTTCTCTATTTTTATCAGCATTTTATTTTACTATTATAAATCAGTCTTTTACATGTGTATTGAATGGGAGATGAGTGTCTCCATTAACCTCTCTATCCATTTAATATCTAAACCATTATACCAATTTTTAATAATTGAGATCTAATGATAGATTTTTATTACATTTAAAATTAGAATAATATATGTACATCTATCATTAAATCCCAATTATTAAAAGTTAATCTAATGATAAAAGACGTTAGATAGAGATTAATTAGAGAAGAAGATCAATGAAGACAGTCATTTCTCATGTGGAATGTGTTGTTATAACTTTGCAATGGCAAAAGGAAATTGATTGTGCAATGGTTAATCGTTTTTGGGTGTAGAAATGTGTGCAATGGCTAACCATTGATTGTGCAATGGTTATATGGTTTTTTTTTTTTTTAATTATTCAATACCTAAATAAGAAAATAAAATTTTGGCTATGTACACATTTTTAAATGAATCTGTTCAGGCATCATTCATATAATCATATCCACGCCTTGAAGTTAAGTCCACCATGCATGTCTCTGTCAAAGAAATTAAGCAATTTGACATCTTAAAATACAAAACGTCAAGTTGTGTATATAAATACACACACACATAACATAACTATGCCTCCAATCAAATCAAATATTTGGCTAGGATTCATTAACTCTTAAATTTATTTCTACCGATAAATTAATTTATCCGCATGATAATGTATTCAACAAATGATTATGCATCATCCATTTTAAAAAAAAAATCAACAGCTTACCTAATGGGAAAAAAACAAATAAATAGCCTCTAAACATGAAAAACTCTTAAAGATGACTTAAATTTGATAAATAACAAATGAGGGATTCTAACTAAAACTCAACAGATAATGACTAAAATAAAATGACTAAAACTCAATAGAGAATGACTAAAAGTCAACAGCGAATTACTAAAACTGATCAATTTTCTTCCCCTCATTTATCATTTATTAAATTTGAGTCATCTTTCAAGGTTTTCTATATTTATGGGGTATTTATTTATCTTTTTCCCTTCCCTAATTCATAGTGCAGGAGTTAGATGGATGGGTCATAAATATATAGAAAAGCTCAATATATTTTATCTCATAAATTTGTAATTTTTGTCCTAAAGTATCCTTATGAATTACTATTACATGTTAAAAGAATTTTCATCAAGGGATAGTTCTAAGACACGTGATTAAAAATGTTTTTATAGGAAAATCAACACTCAACTTTTTTTTTTCCAACCAACACTCATCTATTTAAATAAACAACTTAACTGATTTTTTTAATATCTGCAAAATAGTTATCTAACTTTTATATTAAGCATTGACAAATTAATATATTTTATTTAGTTAGTATCATTTTACTTTAAACAGAAATATCACGTTATTGATCCAAACACAAAAGCCTCATTATATAAGGAAAATTAAGACGATAAAATTACACGTACACAAACTATATATATGTTGAGACTTGAGAGAGAATTAAACTGTGAGCCGCACATGCAACATTATGATAAATTTATTGCTCAACAATCCCCATCTATCACTAATTGTTGTGAACTTTAATCCAAACTATAGTTATAATTACCAAGGTATTAAATACTAGACCGATCACTGAATCGATTGAGGCATGAATCAAATGTCAATGGGTTAGATTGGGTAACTAATCTGAGTCTAAACTGGTAAAAAAGTTAAGATTTTATACTTATTAGTATACAATTCTAATATATATATATATTAAAATAATAAGGGTGAACCAGTTCACCACCGGTCCAGTCCGGGTCACCTCGGGTCGATCGGGTCAATTCACCCCTCAAGAAAAGCTAAACCAGACTGGATAGGGGATCGATTCACTGGTTTCCAGTCTGAACCGGTTGGTCCGGTTTTCAATATAATGATAATTGCTAATAGATTGAAACAATACAATAAATTAAAGGACCTCACATAATGAGCCTTTTATAAGTTACAAGAGGAAAAAAAGGAAAAATCTCAATCAGGTCTCAAAGAATAGAAAAAATATTAAAAAAATTTCATAGTAAGTTTCTCTATCAAAAAAGTCTTTAAGGATTTGAGTAATATAAATTCTAAATATAAACTTACTTTATTGATAAATGATCAATGTATGTGACTATATTGACAAGTGCATATGTGTTAACTAAAGCAACCCCCGTTGACAAGTATAGTCATTATATTGACAAGTCATAGAGTAATCATTAATAAATTCATTTATGTTAATCAAAATGGGTTGCTGTTGACAAATGTACGTGACTTATTGACAAGCTATACAGTGGCCATTAGTAAATTTATCAATGACAATAAAATACGTTCCCATTTAGAATTTATAAACTCAGGTCTCTAGAAACTTTTTTTTATAGATGAGTCTATATTTAGACTTTTTTATATTTTTTCTGGTTCTCAGAACCGAGTGAGATTTTCCCAAAAGAAAGTTTATAAAAGAACATGGGTCTATCAATGTTATAATTATTATATTAATATATCTTCACTGTAACGTATAATTACTGATTAGCACTAAAACTTGTAATTTCTCATCAACATATATCGATCAGCAATTCATTTCACCGTAAGTACATGATGTTAGCCTATTTAATAGGTAATAATAAGGGACATCTTCGTTAGTGTTTTAAATATTTCATTTTCAAATCAGTTCAGTAATTTTAAACATGGAGAACAAAGCAATTGTCGTCATTTAATGCCTTTTAATGCTTCATTATCCCAAAAGGAACTGAAACACCCCCCCCCCCCCACACACACACTCAACGTTTATATTATATATATATAAGTAATAGGCAAAAATTTTATATCATAAGACTTCATAAGTGCACAGGCTGTATCAAGTAATATAGAGTAAGTAAGATATCGTTCTCACAAGAACCGGATAAATGCTAACTAAAAGAAAATAAAATCAAATCTAACTATGGCTAAGAGTGACACTAGATCTAAATGGTGACTTGGATTATTATAGCTTTGATTATTTCTTAGTGTCTAATTTCTTCCATTAATTGTATTTAAAATAATATTTGTTAGTCTAGGATTCTAAATTACCTAAGAGGGTCTTTCAATTCACTAAAATGTATTCCAATTATGTTAATCCCTAATTCCTCAGGCGACTAGTACTTAATTGGATTAATTGAAATGCAAGCCTAATAAGACTATGTAGGGCTGGTAGGTATATGTCTATATCCTACAAGCAAATTAAGTATAGAAATCTAATCCTACACGATTTAATTGAATGTCAATTCTAAATTTCCTATGTCTAGGCTCCTTTAGAATACCAGAATAATCTCAATCAGATGCCTCTTGCTTCAAGATAATTAATCACACAATTAAATCAACAAATGTAATATTAAATCAATTAATGACAAAAATTATCCTCCATTAGTCCATGATCAAACTAAATAATCCAAAAAGAGGGTTTAGCTACATAAACTGAGCATTCTCATGACCAAAATAATAGCTAACCAACAACAAAATAAAAAGAAAGAGGGAAGAAGAAAAGAGAAAGGAGAAACATAAACTCAATGCCGAATTTTCATCCGTACTATAACTCTTCTGCATCTTCAGGCTTTAATCTCCCTCAATGAAAACTCTAACATTGCCATCACCAACCAAAAAAATAGCACCCCCTCCTTTCGTCTATGTGCATCATGCCTTGCCTTCTCTTTATATAATAGGTAATTAAGTTTTTTTCCTGCGCACCTTTTTTGAAGGATATATATATATATCAATATCTTTTCTTTATCTTTATCCTTCAAAATCTACATCTCTTATATATATATATCAATATTATTTCTCTAGCGTGGACCCCGCTTCTTTAATTTTTTTCCTTCTTGATTTGATTTTTCTTATCTCTTTCATCCTATAATATCTCCTGCACAATAAAGATGAGATATGAGTAGATTTTATGTCTAGATTTCCTTATATCTTATAATCAATTAAAGGATGTAAAGAATATATAAAAGATAATTAAATAGGTATAATATCAATAAAATCTAACCAAATATATCTCAAAATTTATACCATTTAATTATAAAATATATACTTATCAAATTCCCCCACATTTGAATGTTTGCTTGTCCTCAAGCAAAAAAAAAAATCATTATTCAAATAAGAAAACATTGCTTAAGAAATTTCTAAACAACAAGCAGCATACCACCACACAAAGATCATGCCATTAAACTTTATTTACTTTAATGTCTTATAAGAATGGGTCACTAAGCCAAAAGCCTTAAACAATTGTAATCATCCTTTAACTTCCCATAATCAAAGGATCAATAAATAATAAGGCAACAATAAGATTAGTAAAGGAATATTAAGTTACTTAATTCTTCTAGAAAAATCAAATGTCTCATCTAGCCCATCTTTTTATTTAATTTTGATAAAGATCCTCAGGTACTTTTTTTTCTTTTTTATTTTTATCTTGAGATGTTGTAGGTCCCCTTTTGACACGACCCTGCACATAGGTGATACAGCACCGATTACTCAGTTACTCCAACATATTCCTCAAGAGGCTTTTAGCCCAACTCATAGCCTTATTTCTTTTACTTTACAGTTTGACGCGAGTACCAACATTGGTGATAAAGTGCCCCTAGTTATTAAGTTAGGTCTTGAGATACTATTGGAGTTGTGTTTTTTTTGTTATTTTTTTCCCACCTGAGTCCTTTTATTTTTTGAGCCATCAAGGGTCATCATTAAGTTTCTAAAGAAAATAAGTAGCAAAATATTCATAAACTAATAATATGTTATTCAAATTACAAATTAACATTATTCTCACAGTCTATCTCAAGATTCATCCAAAAGACAGCATAAAGGCTTAATTGAAGCATTCTTTTCTATTTAATTTTTAATTGAATAGCATTTTTTAAGATGGAGAAAGCTCAAAGTTAATGTTAATCCTAAGTAATGCAAAAATTTCCCAATTTTTTTTTCAATTGCATAAGGACAAGTACAATTCAAGAAAATAATATATATTCCTACCCCACACTTAAATCAAACATTATTCTCAATGTCTCAAAAGTCAATAGAAAAGAGAAGGGAACCAATACTCCCCTGGTTTAGGTATTTGATTCTGATGTGGAGTTCATCCTTTAATACCTTTAATGATGCTTTGCTTTTCTAGAATAAAACTTGAGAAGGGTGTTAGTGAGAAATTTGAGGCTAAGAGATGGCAACAAAGAAAAAAAAAATCAAAATTAGTTGAAATCAGAATTTGTTATATTAGGTTGCCTACCAACAAGCGCTAAGTTTAAAGTCTTCAGCCAGGCTTTTTAACACAACTATCTAATCATACGTATCAAACACCATAATTTCTTTTCAAGCAACAATATTTCAAACCAGAAAGCTGCTTATTCAAGTGAATGGCTTGTAATTCCTCAATCATAGACAATTTAAAATTACAAGCATTCACTGAATTCAAAAGCACAA
>JBAGKO010000002.1:11665330-11685200 GCA_037177275.1 Acacia concinna | reverse complement strand
ACCATAGTACAACCACCAATCATCTACAAAATAAAAAGACAAGGCAATTAATATGTATCAATAATTTAATCTTATATCTTGTGATTTCAAGTATGAAATTTAAAGTACTTATGAGGGACTAATTTCTTGGTTGTTTGTTCACATGACACTTTAGCAAAAGATTCTTTACGATCACGATAGATGCTACTTTGTTGTATAATTGTAACATAATATCAGCTTCATTGGGTGAGGTTTCCTCAAACAAATCGATCATAGCTTCCAAACATTGATGCTTTCTAACAAAATCAGGACTATATAAGAATGCCAGATTCAACAGGTATGCCACTGCATGAAGTTTATTTTTCAAGTGTTTATCCCAACAACTTCAAATGATATTTGTGTATGGCATGCATTTGTCTTTGTTCTTGTCAAACATCTACTTGATTACATTTTTAGCCCTTTGCATGCCTTCATAGACATAAGGCATTGAAGGCTTTTGGTCTGAATCAACAATCCTCAACAATCTAATCAAGGGAGAAACAACTTGCACAACTTCAAAGCAATCACTCCAGAACCGATTATCTAGAATGATTTCACTAAAAGTTTTCCTAGCTTCAGTTTTAGCTAATTTGTGTTGATCAAAAAATTGATCAACAACTAAAGCATGTAAGTCATGTTTGTGCTTATATATGCTATGAAGAGTGATGAATGTGGTGGCAAATCTTATAGCACCAGGACGTACAATTTCCTTCCATTTTGGTCTTTTCCTTAGCCATGATAAGAAGACCAAATGATTATGCGCAAATACAATAATTTTGGATGCCTTCTTCGCAAGGTCTGACATATGAGGCAAAGATGCAATGTCTTTCAAAATAAGATTCAAACAATGTGCTGCACAAAGTGACCAATATATAGTTTTATATCTATCTTTGATCAATCTACCACATGCAACATAGTTAACGACATTGTCAGTCACCACATGGACTATATTTTCCACTCAATAACTTCTTTGAACATTGAGAACAATGTGTTGTCATCTTTAACTACATCCGAAGCATTAACAGATTTTACAAATACCATGCCATGTATTGAGTAGACTAAGAAATTAATCAAAGTTCGTTGTCTAACGTCAGTCCAACCATCAGCCATGAGTGTGCATCCATTTTCTTTCCATTTCGCTCGATAGCTATCAATCAACAATTGACACTCTTTATTATAGTCACTCAACAAGCTAACCCTATACTCATAATAGTTAGGGACTTTAAACCTCGATCCAATTGCAATGGAAGCGTCAATGGCTTGTTGAAATAAGGGGCAAGTCAATGCATAAAATTGAATACAATTAACATAAGCCCATCGAGCAAAGGCCATTTTTGCATTATGTTGTGCTTCTTGACTTGCCCATGCGCTCCTAAGGCTTGGCTGATCACCTGGATTTGTTTTAGATGCAAAATATTTACCAATCCCCCCACCTGCAGTAGCTTTCCTCTTTGAAGCATTTGGTTCTTCACTTTCTTTAGCTATATCGTCTTCAACAACATTATCTTTACGTATGGGATTTTTTTTGGAATCTCCTTCTAATGATTCTTTCATTCTAGCACGTACATCATGAGTCACATTACTTGACCAGTTACTCCAGCTAAATGTTGTTTCAACCTATTTATCCCACCTCCTTTGTAACTTGAACCACAAAGAAGGCATGTAAACACACTAACTTTCCCCTCTTTCGTAAGAGTAACAAATTCCCAAGCCAGATATGTTTTTCTAGCAACCCCAGATGAATGTGGTGGCATTAAGCTATTGTTGGGAGGAGGAGCATTAGTAGACTCAGGATTGGGGCTGTAGTATTTTGGGTACCCTCATTATTTCCCTCAATGTACTTATCCTAATGAAAGAATTAGGCATTAAAGCCACACAATGAGTCAAATATGCCAGTGTCTCCTAAAAATAAAATGCCATGAAGTTCATATTTTCATTAATAACAAATCAAATAGTGCATAGTCAAATCAGATAGTGTCTCCCAAAATGCCATGAAGATAATCATATTTTCAATATCATTAACCAAAATGCCATGAAGATAATCATATTTTCAAACTTCCAGAAAGGCAAAAAGTCAAAAACAGACCATATCAATATATCATCAATCAAATAGAGCATAGTCAAACGTCCATAAAGGAAAAAAAAGAAACAGAGCAACATGAGAATGATTTTAGAAGTCTTCAACATTGGTTAATCAATTTCAGTATTGCATCTTCTTCATTGTATACCAGAGCAACATTAATGAAATATAATCAAATACAAGTTGAAGGATTCCAGAAACCAAACCACAATGACAACAAAATACAAATAATCAAACACGGTTCCAGAAAGGCAAAAAACAGAGCAACATTCGAATGATTCCATAAGGCCTTATACAGATTAATAGCCACAATGACAAAACACAAATAATCAAATACGAACTTGAAGGATTCCAGAAACCAAACCAAAAATTCCAAGGAAAAGATAGAGCTTCAGGCTTTAGCTTCAGGGTTCAGGATTCCACACTGCACCATTTGAAATACCGACTTGACAGACCCGAAACATTGCACCATTCGAAAACATCAAAGCTTCAGGGTTTAGGGAGAAGATTAATATTGCTTTTGCACCATACGAATAAAACCCAAACGAATC
This sequence comes from Acacia concinna, assembly GCA_037177275.1. NCBI lineage: Eukaryota > Viridiplantae > Streptophyta > Magnoliopsida > Fabales > Fabaceae > Acacia > Acacia concinna. The sequence continues at coordinate 11,682,551 of JBAGKO010000002.1, read as the reverse complement.
AAACCCAACCACACTATTCAACAACAAAAAAAGAAAACAGAACAATGGCGTTGATGAACAGATGCCCCAAATAATCGAAATCCAACAATAATGTTAGTATGGAAGAAATTTTTACAGTGCAATAGAGAGGAATCGCCCAAAAGTTACCTCTTTTCCTTTAACGGCAACGACCACGGCGGAATTGTTGGGAGTTGGCAACGCGAGGTGCTTGCTGCACAGAAAAGACTCTAACGGTGCTGGCGTTTGTCAGTGACAGAGACAAGAAGCTTCGGCCATGACAGAAGAGAAAAGGAAACCCGAGGGAAAGTGGCAAAAGGGAAGCTGATCGTGACTCGGGCTCTGGTTTTTTATTCAAATTTAATTTCCTTCCCTTTCTGTCTCAAAAGTCAAAGGCCGATATTATTAAAAAATGATAATAATAATAATAATAATAAAAGCAGAACAACGTCGTTTCATCCTTCTCTGAGAACAAAAAAAAATGTGACAAGCCTGAGTTGACCCACCAACTCGGCCGAGTTGGCCGCGTCAACCCAGGGTCACTTGTGACCCTGGTTTACACTTTAAACTGGACCGGTTTTAGCCACGGTCCGGCGGTTTCCGGTCTGAACCGGCCGGTCTGGTCCGGGTTTGCAAACAGTGATCATTTGTAAGTCATGAAAACATATGCATAAATTATATGCAAAGACAAGGGGGTGGGCCCAACTCTTAAACTGACCACCTTGCAAAAGTTTTGATATACTATCAATAATATGACTGTTCATGATTGAATAGAATAGTCTTGTCTTAATTTGTCGCCTTCTCCCCCAAACAACACGTTTCTGCAGAAAAAAAATATAAAAGTAGACGAAACCAGTTAATTTTTAGTGTACGCCATGATATATTTATCTTCAGGGGTTTACCAGAACAATGGGTATTTGATGGTGTCATCCAATGGAGGATCGAACCAAATGCGAGCTGGTGTGAGTATATCAGCAAAATTTGAAGCTCCCCTTTTATAAATTTCATGTCACTTGAGCCATTGATCATGATAATTTTCTGCTGAAGATAATTGATATGGTGGTCATTGCTAGATATTTAAACCTAACATTGATAGTTCCTGAGTTGGACAATGCCTCCTTTTGGCAAGACAGAAGGTAGGTATGCTAAAAAATGGACTAACATAATTCTTATCATTTGCTTAAGAGCTAACTTGACTTGTACTTTGATTTTCGCTGTCGCTTCAAAGACATCTTCGACGTAGATTATTTGAGAGATGAAGTGAAAATATTGAAGGAACTGGCTCCTGAGGTGAAGAAGCTGGAGAAAAGATACCTTTATTCTATGCCACCAGCTAGTTGGTCCAAATTTTTATACTATCGTGGTTCTGGAAGTTCCTAATATCTTTTACAGTTAAGATACAAATCTATCCAAAAAATATCGTGCGCATTTGACATCATAAAGTTTTCTTGAATGCAATAGTACGTATGGACATTCCCAAATTGAGTGCAAATGACGTGTACGTTAAATGTAACTAATATATGTTATTTCATGATGCCTAGGAACCAAGTGGGCCCCACCACACTTAAGTAATGGGCATTAGATTTAGGTAAGGGGCATGACAATTTTGCTCCATTTGGGAGCGTTAATGTATACTGTTACATCTAAGGAAATTTTATGGTGTTAGATTCGCATGGGAATGATTCATATGTAGATCTGCACCTCAACTCTATTTGTTTTATTGCACTATTCAAACCAGACCTAAGGTTCATTTTGAGCATGAAGGTCTCTTTTATTTGAGCATGACAGATCTTAAATATGTGTGCATCTTGTGAACACAACACAGATTCTTCCTAGAGTTGAAAAGTATGGGATGATTTATTTTAAGAAAACTGATTCTAAGATTGCCAACAATGGCATTCCTATTCAAATGCTCTGCTGCGGGGTGAATTACAAGGTCCTGAGATTCACAGCTCCAATAGAAGAAGTTGGGAAGAAAATAGTGAAAATTCTGAGAAAGAAAGGTCCTTTCTTTGCTCTTCACCTCAGATATGAAATGGACATGTTGGCATTCTCTGGTTGCTATGAAGGCTGCAACAAAACAAAAAGGAAAATACTGACAGAAACGAGGTCAGCACAAAATATACAGTAAAGATCCACACAAGTTTGTTCAAAATATTCCCTTTGATCATAAATATAGAAGCTAGTTAAAAGGTTTGTTTTGATCTTAAATATAAAATTTCACTTAATACGGTTTTCATCAAGGAGCAGTTTTCAATACAAATGATTAAAAGAGGATATTTCAGGATAACCAATATAAATTTATTACAAACTGGTTATCGAACTTAACTAAATTCATATATTGAAGCATATGTTTATAATCAATTTAATCTGTTTATCCTTTATATAAGATTAGAGTGATCTTAGGACTTTTGTCTTTGCAGGTATGCATATCCATAGTGGAAAGGGAGGGAAACAGATGCTCAAAGGAAAAGGCAAAATGGACAATGGTTTATGGCTTTATGGCCTTTAACTCCAGAGGAAACTGCTCTGATATTAAGGGCATTAGACATCGACTTCAAATGCAAATATACATAGCAGCTGGGGATATCAATGGAGGGGAAAGAAGCGTGGCACCTCTAAGAAAAGCTTTCCCAAATCTAGTAAAATCATGAACGAAATTCTTCAACAAATATATATATATAGATGATGTGTGCTTTGGTATATAATAATATGCTTTTGATGATATACTTTTGGCCATGAAACATGTAAAAGGAAACTTTATTAGAAGCCTCTGATCTTGAGACCTTCCAAAACCACTCAAACAGTATGGCAGGCATTGGATTATATTGCCTCAATAGAAAGTGACATTTTACAAGTCCTAATGTGTTTTGAAGAAACTCCTAATGTGTTGGTTAAGGGTTTGACTGAGATTCTTTTTACAGGTCCTGCTGCAATATTTATGAGTCAAACTTGGAAATTCCGAACTTATCCAATGTGTTTTTGCACAAATTCTCCAGGAGATCTATTAGCATTTGTGATTTTCTCTAAGAACCTTTTGACCTAATCCATATAATGAGACCAATTATTTTGCAGATACTTGGGCTTTAAAACCACAATAACTCCAAGCAGGTATATTATAGGGCGCCTAATAAATAAATACAAGAAGGGGAAGCTAAGGTGGGATGAATTTTCTGAAGCTGTGAAGGAAGTTCGTGCTAACAGAAGAGGTGGTCCAACAGTAAGGTCACAGTTCCCATTAAAGCCCAAGCTGGAGGATTATTTATATGCTAATTCTCAAGAATGCCTCACAAGAATGGCTTCAAAATCAACCAATAATTCCCCGTAAAGACCTTACCTGAACTCAAATGCTGCAGCAAATGCAATGTTTTGTGCTCTGAAAAAGAAGGCCATTTTGGGGCATTGCTCTGGGGTGGGAGGCTATTTTTGAGGTTCTTATTAACCATCAACTATGGGAATATCGTTTTTTCTGCAATATCATTTTTTTGAATATGTTTGATATTTTCTTCCTTCATGGTTTTGAGTGGCACACACTTGAGAGTTTTCTCGTTTTTTTTGGGTACTGCCTCCGGTCTTTAATGTAAGATCTAATTAGAGATTTGATGTCAGTCTTCAATGTAAGACCTATCTTATATTTTTATTTATTTTTTTCAAATTAACTTTATTAATATTCCCTTAACAATAATCAAGTAAGAGGGATGGAAGGAAATTAAGCAAGACTATTAGTATGTTTTTTAAAGACATATCATATTAACTAAATTTCTTAATCACCTCCCATAGCATTTTCACTTGGATACTTTAAACTATAAAAACAAATATTGAAATGCTATGGGATGAAAAATATTTACTCTGTTTCTTCCCACAAAAAGCCCCAATCCCTCATTGGGCAGAGTTAGAGCCCAACCAAATGGGCAGGCTAAGTACCATTTTCAAAAGGAAAAAAGTTAACTCAGAACCCCAAAACAAGAAAGAAAGACTTTGTGGTGAAGTATATAAAGATTTTGCACAATAATTTCAGTGAGATTCGTGACACCACGAGGGAAACAATGTTCATAGAAAAATATTTTAAATTATGTACTGTTAATATATATATATATATATATTCATTATAATAAATACAATGAACCCACCTGACACTCTGACCTAAATCACGAAACCGTGTGTCTTGATTTTATTAAAAAAAACACAATGGAACCATATCAAGAACAAAAAAAAGGTAGATGCATGAAAATAATAAATAAATATATATATGTACAATTTATAATTGAGGAGTGGCTACAAAATGGGAGCCGGCAAAGTTATAATAATAGAAGCATGGTTGGAGACTGAAGAGTTAGATGCATTGAAATTGCTTAATTGGGATCAGATTTCAGAAGAAGCACATGCGTTTGTTCAGTCTCTGAATGCTTTCATTGCAATTTAGTAATTTGATTCTTATCTCCAAATTTACTTTATTCCTAAGATATATTATGTATTATTACTATTATTATTGTTGTTTCTATGATTGTGCTCTCAGTTGCCACCACTAAAATTTCAGCATGTGCAACACAGATTTCTTCCAGGTTTGGAACCACAGAAAATTAAAAAAAAAAAAATCAATCAAATAACATAAATAAATAATTTTTAACAATTCTTCATCGTCATCATCCTACCTAACACATGCTTGCTCTCATTTGAGTCATAATTTTCCTTCATTTCTTATCAATGTGACCATTTAACAAACACCTTTTTCGGAGAAGCAAATAATGACTTCCTCAAAACAAAAGTTGTGGGAAGTTCTTTCAAAATTTCTCCATGTAATAGTAATACGTTTGCCAAAAAAGAGAGAAGCCAAAAATTATATATATATATATATCACAAATTATAAATAGTCTATAATACTTTGCCTGAGATTATAATATTGAATAGAAAATAGGTAACGAGAGTGGTTATGTAAGAAGAAGGCAAAATATGTAAGGGTGAGTGAGAACATGAGCAACTTGTATTTTAAGGGTTAATATTATCTTTGAACACTCAAATTTATTCTCATTTTAGTGTTTATCAGTTAGGTGTGTTTGGATTAAACATTGCAATCGATACTTTTAAAAAAGTAAGATTGAGTTAAAATAAGATTATGTAAAAGTAAGATTGAATAATTTAATTTGTGTTTGGAATAAAAATTATAGAAGTAAAACTTGTTTGATTCAAATTTTGTAAAAGCAACTTTTGATGGGAAATGACTGAAAAATGCATGAATCATATTTTATAGATTACACACATATATCTAATATATTGTGATATTTATACTACCTCCTATTCTAATTATAAGATCTAGTTGACTCTTTTGGCTTCTTTAATTTTTCCACACAAAAAAATCAACTGGGTCTTATAATTAGGGTTGAAGGGAGTTTTTTTACATGTAAATATAGTATGATATTTATACTACCTTCAGTCCTAATTATAAGATCTAGTTGATTCTTTTACCTTCATTAATCTCTCAAAAAAAATCAACTGGGTTTTATAATTAGGAATGGAGGGAGTCTTATTACATGTAAAAATAGTATGATATTTATACTACATCCGGTTCTAATTATAAGATCCAATTAAATTTTTTTAGAAAAGTGAAGGAAGCAAAATATGTTATTTAATGATATCATATGTTGTGTTTTATCATATTATATATTAGTTCATAAATAAAAAAAATAGGTTGAAAAAGAGGATAAATTTTAATACTTTAAAATAAGGTAATTAGTTTTTTTAGGATTATTTAAAAAGTAAACTGAATCTTATAATTAAGACTAAAAAGAATAAATTATATTGGAAAACGGGTGACTAGTGCAATCGGTGAACAATGCAATAGGAGGCAAACGTATGAAATTGCCGCTTATAAAATTGTTATTGTTTGCGGCACTGTTATGCACTGTTCACAGTAGGATGAATCAAAGGACCAAACATGATTTTTTTTTTGTTTACTTTACTTTTACTTCTGCAAAAGCATCAGCTAGTACAATTAGGAGGCCGATTGCCAAAGTTTCAACTTATTAGTGCTTTGGTCCTAGTAAAAATAAAATAGTCCAAGGTTTTATTGAGTCTTACTGCTTTCAGTACTTTTTATAAATATTTTTTTTTATTATGCTTTATTTTTAATATAAATAATTTTCTTTTCTTGTCTGAAAATTTAAGCCACGTTTTTCTTTTTTACCCCTATTATAATGATTATCTCCATTTACTACTAATTCTCTCATATAATTATTTATTACACATTCTGTATCATATTTTCTACTCGTTCTCTCTCATATATTTTATATTTATTAACTATCTCTCATACTTATTTTATAAATAAGGAAATATTTAGAAAAATATGTTAATATTTATATTTTAATTAATATTAACCACCTGCTCATTTTTTTATATTAAAAATAAAAATTGCTTATAAGAAGAATGAAAGGGAGTAACTTATAAGGGCCAGCGTTTACAGCCATGAGCTCCTATTTAATGATAATAATATAAAGGAAAAATAGCAGTTAGGTCTCAGAGGTTTGACTTAATTTCATAAAAGTTTATATAAATTGTTAATTCTCATTATTCAAGTTATCATTTATCACTGTTCAGTTATTGCTATGGGCTATTTTAATATTAAGTCTCATCTCTAAATCTCTGTCATTCTTCCTAATAGAAATTTTCATGCCGCCGAGCTACAAAGTTGAGATTATCCAAAAAGAAAGAGGAATGGGAAACAATGAGCGGGAGGGAGGATGGCGATGGGAGAGAGAATCAAGGGGCGAAGGTGGAGGCCATGATAGGCATAGCACACGGGATTTCATAAAACGACAAAACAGATTCCCAATTTCAAGACACCATCAGATTATTTATTTTATTATAGAAATAAATAAAGAACAATTTACAATGAGGTCCCAAATAAAGAACTTTGTGTCAAATAGCTCTTGTGAAATCGCATATTTACAGTCAGATCTTAGGGTTATTAATGACAACCTCATAATGTTGTAATTAACAACCTCAGTAGCGCCATTAACAACTCCGTAATTGTTAATTAAGACTTGACAGTAATAAATTTTTAAAATCTAAGATCTAATTATAAATACGCGATTTTATGAAACTTATCTAATATAAAATTTTTTATTTAGAATCTCATCCTAAATTTCTCAATAAATAATGAAGAAATTTTAGGTGAGGGAGGGGACATTGAAATTATGCCCCAGAAGAACGTGATGGCTCTTATCTCATGACGACGTGGCATTGTCCCATTTGCCTTCTCTCCCTCATCCAGACGTACCCATAGATCATAGATATTTAGATACATTGTACCTTAACTACTCCGTCCTCCCTCAGTCTCACCCTCATCCTCTTCCTTCACGCTCTTCAATCAATCTCACCACTGTTTTTGGTCGCAGATTATTTGATATGATGTTCATTAAAGTTAAATTTAAAAAAACAAGTTATAATCTTGTTTGGGTAAAAAGAATGGGCAAAAGCTAATTAAATACCTCTTAAAATTATAAAACCTAAAAAAAATATATTAACATTTTAAAAAGTCATTAAGGTACTATGGATCAGCAGCAAGACTCATAATAAGATTTACAAGTCTCTTAATGTGATTCGTTAATTTATGCTGATCATTGTCTCTCCCTCCCCCTCTGTTAGCATTGTTCGTCTAACTCTGTCACTGACTAACATATAGTGATAGAGGAGAGAGGGATATTTGCTATTGACGTGAACAGTAATAAAAATTTGCAAGTCTCATAATTGAATTTGTAAGTCTCGTAATGAGATTCGTTAGTTTGTGCTAATCACGGTTTACATAAGTCAATTTTAAAAAACTCAATTTGGTTCATGGTACCTTAGTGTCTTTTTAAAATGTTAACAGACCTTTTTGAATTTTACAAATTCAAAAGGTATTTAAGTGTCATTTTCGCAAAAAAAAAAATCTTAGGTCAAAGGAACAGGAGCATCAAAATATAATTATAGGAAATTTAGTTATATTGAGATATAAATTTTCTCACAATTAAGTAAAAGGTCATATTGAAACATTTGATAAATGAGAGGAGGGAAGTACATAAGACAACTTTTCTCAAACCCCCCCCCCCCAAAAGAAAAAAAAAACCTCCCCGCATTTTAACCAAATAATATTTTATTATCTTCAACCCTTACCTAATCTCATCTAACCTGTAAAAATCTCAAGCCAATCACACCCTTAAAGTTAAAGCCTTAAGGACAAAAATGCTTCAGAAAATTTCAACTAGAAATGTTTTGTTGTCTAGAAGTTTCTAAAATGGCAAATTTGCACTACAAGTAATAAAAACGTAACAGTTTGGTCCTCCCGTTAAAAGTTCAAAGATCACTGATTTGCAAAATAAAATTAGTTGAGTAAGCTAATCATTTGTTAAAAAAAAAGTGTGTTGATTTTTTTTTTAAGAAAAATCTTTCATTATTTACATTGGGATCACTATTCCCCTTATGCAACTCTTCTTAATATGAGTATAGTTTGAAAAAAATATTATAAAATTAGAAAATAAAATATATTGATGTTTTATATTTTTAAAAAAATAACATTAGTTCCTACGTTTAGGGGGCAAGTGGAGTATCACATAACAACTTATATTTTTTTTCTCCCTTCAATTCTCAATATTAAAACTGATTAAGAAATTTGTTTTAATTTTAAATATAAGACCCCAATTTTTTGTTTCTCAAATTTATCATTTTTCACACATAGTAGCGTTATTGATCCACATATTAATGTGGGTAATTAATAAAGGTAGTTTCTAAGCAAACAATTAAATAAAGAAAAAAAATTAGAGAAAATGGCACACATATTTTTAAAACGCACACAAATTAGTTAAATAGATTAAGCATCCAACATAATTAAAAAAAAAAAAAAAAAAAGACTAAGCAACCAACCGGACGTGCTTTGCATATATGTTCCTTCCTGTCCCTATCTGCCTGTTTGTGTTAAAGCTAAGTTCCTTTTTTAATTCATGGACTCCAAGTCTCCAATCTGATTTTTATTTTGGGTTATTATGATAATCAATTCCTCGAGTTATTGGCAATCATGTACAAGCTCCATATACGAGGCATCCATCAATTCATATGAAATATAAAATTAGGTGTGGATATATAATAGAGAAATTGTTTTAAGAAATTCAATCTCATTATTCACAATATATGTATCATATACAAACTTAATAATAAATTGATAAGTAATTTTCTTGTTCTTTTAACCAGAATTATTAACTACTCTCTCTGTCTCAAAATATAAAAGACGTTTAACCGAATATCTTGGTTTGAAGTGGTTGTTAAGAACAATAAGTATGTCAGAATTGTTACTCACTTTTACTAAAATATCTTTATTAATGAGGATATGTGAAATAAGAGAGAGAATACTCTTATTAAAACCCATCACTCTCTCTCCCCTATCTCTCCCTTTTATCATTGGGAATGATAACTTTTATGGTCAATACAAACATTAATACATTGATATTAAATAAGGGCAAAATAAAAAATAAAAAAAGAATTAAAGTGCAATACATTCTTCAAATGTCTCTTATATTTTGGGATAGAGAGAGTATTTCTCTATTTTACAAATTGCGGTATAAAATAATACTCCCTCTGTCTCAAATCATAAAAGATGTTTAATCGAATCTCTTTACTCAAAATAGTGGTTAAGAACAATAAATATATTAGAACTGTTACTCGTTTTTATTAAAATACCCTTCTTAATGAGAATATGTGTAATAAGAAATAGAATACCCTTATTAAAGTCCTTATTATCTCTTTTTTTTTTGTTGCTTCACAAGGTATCCCCCAACTCGGTAGGTTAAAGACTAATCCTCCGCTCATTGTGGGTTCCTCTATTGAAAGGACAACTGGCCAGTAGATTAAAATCCTTATTCTCTCTCTCCCTGCCCCCTCTTCTCTTATCGAGAATAATAATTTTTATAGTCAACATAGACGTTAATATATTAATATTAAATAGGGAAAAACTGAAAAAAAAAAAAAAGAGGAATTAAAACATAAAATATTATTCAAATGTCTTTTATATTTTAGAACGAAATATGAGTGACTATTGTCTTTTATAATTTGAGACGGAAAGAGTATCAAGATAAAAAAGATTAACCTTAAAATATTTTTATAGTAACACTCAATATCTTAAAATAATTTTATCCTTAAAGTTTTTCTTTTTCCCTTTTATACTTATAAAAATAGTATAATTTTGACGTAGTTGTTAACTCGCCAAAAAAGAAATCTATTAACCTCTCCCCTAAGATGTCCTTAAAATGTTGAGTACTGAAAAAATGTTTTGCGGAGGCAGATGACTGATAATGACTAAGATCTCTTTAGAATGTTGAGCATTAGGATAAAAGATTCGATTGACTTTTTCATATATATCAAAAAAACTAAATAAATTATCTATTTATAGTATATGCTGTGTATAATTAGAGGAGATAACTTAATTGACTGTTTTTAGAGAAATTAAATATGTTAAAAAATTATTTTAGAGTATTTATATTTTTTTATAACAAATTAATTTTTCTTACTTATACATAGATACATAATCAAATGATTTATAGACAACTAATGATTAACTAATTTATTTAACTTCATTAATTGTTTATAAAAGTTAACTAGATCTTATATTAAAGACTGGATATTAGAGGTAGTATACACATCATTTTAAATGAAAATAATAAATACAGATATTTTTAAATAATTTATTTAGCTTCTTCAATTTTAATTTGAGTTAATACTCCCTCCGTTTCTAAATATAAGATCTCATTGTAGATACAGAAGTAGATCTTATATTTAAGAATGGAAGGAGTATAATTTTTAGTCTTTCAAATTTGACCCAATTTTATTTATAGCCCCTCAAGTTTAAAATAGGTGATTTTATTCATTCAAATTTATTCTATTTATAATTCACTTGATATGGCACTAACACTTTTAAAATAGTTTATGCAATATGCTTATTAAGACAACTTATATAATAAATAATATTATTTTAATTAATTATAAGCTAAATATTTAATTTAAAAAAAAAAAGAGGACAAAGCCTTTTATCATATCATTATCATTAACCAAAATAATACTCCATATCATTTAACATGTCAGATGTTTTAATAAATATGTCAGTTATTTTAACTGTTAATAACATTTTAGATGAATTAACACTGAAAACGGTAAGACTAAGTCATTTTTAAATTTTAAGAACGAACGACTAAAACTATACATTTCAAATTTAAGAGATTAAAAATAAAATTGCGTCAAGTTAACTTACATTAGCCCTTTTAATTTAAAGATCGGAAGAAGCATTGGATGATATTGTTACAAACAACAAATGGACGTAGTCACGTTACTCACCTAGGTCGTAGGGACTAGGGAGGATCCTAATTTCTGAATCATTCAAAGATTCGTTTGACCAAAAGTCAAAAGTCAAAGAAGCCCACTATTTGTGATGCGGCCATAGAATAAGCTCATATGTACGTGAGCACACCTGGTTCGCCGAGTTGTTTGTATCTGGTAGGATAACGACAAAACTACGTGGAAAGATGACACCGACACGTCTGAATTTTTGACAAACGACTTTGTCTTTTATCACGTGGATTCTCTCTCCCTCCTCGACCCTCACACCCTGGGTAATTATTCTCTACGTCACACACTATTGGCCGGCTCAATTGCAATTTTCTTCTTTTAAAAATGTTTGTATTCACTTCTGAAGTTTACATAAATTGAGATAAAACTCCTCTTACGTATTTACTTCATAATTCGTAAAACTATTTTTAAAAGTCAATTTAAACGGTACTTAGTGCCTATTTAGAAAAGATTGATAAGTTACTTATCATCAAATTTAAGTCACTTTTTACATTATGAGTGTTTGGGTAGAGCGGTGAAAATAAGAACTTCTACCTAAAAAAATTACTTATTTTAGAAGTTAAAAAAATGACTTATTTCATAAACCTCTCTCATTCTCTTTTCACTTCTACTACTTTCTATTTAAATATAAATAACTTTCTTATAAATAATTTTTTTTAAGTATCTTTTTATAAATTATTTATTATTAAAGGCATTTCTATTCAAGTGTCTATTTTCTTATGTACTTTTTCTTTCCTGTTGTGTTGGCTCCTTGTCCCGCAATACATCCACCGAACTGTAACGTCACGTCGTCACGTTATTATTACTTTTTCGAAAAAAGAAAATTATAATACGGGATAACGGGAATGAGGCTGCGTTGTTTATTTATTTTTTTATTTAATAGTAGTACCATTAGTATTTGGCAAGGGGGATTCTTAAAAGATACCGAAAATACATAAAAAAATTTGAAAATATCATATTAAGTATTTTATATTTTTTTATAAAATTATAAAAATGTCACTAAATTTAATAATAAAAGTATTTTACTAACTCCCTTTGATTTTAATTATAAGAGTATTTCAATTCACAACAACTCACAGTTAAAATACATAGTATTTAAATGCCTCTATTGTTAATCAAGATACTGTTGTTGTGAATTACTCCCTCTGTTTCAAATTATAACAGATCAAAGTAACTACTAAGAACAATAAATATGTTAGTATTATTACTCTTTTTTACTAAATTACCCTTATTAATAAGGATAAATAGAATGAGAGAGATAATACGTTTATTAAAGTTCATAACTCTCTCCCTCCCTTCCCCTCTCTTCTTTCCTCAAGGAATAATGACTTTTATGGTCAACACAAGTATTGATACATTTGTATTAAATAAGGGCAAAACTGAAAAAAAAAATTAAAGTAAAAAACATTCTTCAAATGTCTCTTATATTTTAGTACGGAGCAAAGTTGGTGGTTATCTCTTATATTTTGAGATAAATGGAATAAGATACTTTTATTGTTAAAATTCAATGGCATTTCGTAATTTCACAAAAAAAAGTACAAAATGACTTATATGAAATTTTCAGATTTCGTTGTACTGAATTGTTTTTCCCTATTTCCATTGTCTTTTTTTGAAATTCTTCCTATTTAGTAGTCTACTACTCCATTCGATTCTAATTATAAGAGTCTGTTGACTTTTTTTTTTAGAATTTTAAAATAGATAATTACATTACTTTAAGATATTATAATTTATCATTTTTCTTCAAAATAGCTTTTTTAACTTATGAACTAATATGTAATATAATAAAATACAACATATACTATGATTAAGTAATGTAATTAGCTTTTTTAAGATTCTTTAAAAAAAGTCAACTGAATCTAATAATTAGGACATGAGGGAGTAGATATGTGAAACTAATCTGGAACGGGGGTAATTTAATTTAGGATAAAACTTATATCAAGTTACTTAAGTTAAGTAGATCTATAAAACCAATTATAATATGCCACATGTATATTTTTTTTTATGTTAAATATGTTTTAGGTTAAGTGTTAATATAAAAAATAATACACATAGCGTACTTTAATTCACGTTATTGATGTATTTAACTTTAGTAACTTGACATAGTGCTTTAATTTAATCATTTAAACTCAAAAAGCAAGATGCAATGCACTTGGTCTGTGTTATTTTGTAATAAAAAATTTAAATGATTTATTGAAACATAATGCCCCAGTGGCGGCGAGTGCGTTAACTCTGTAAAGTCCTTATTAAAGAGATATTAAAATTAACTATTTGTATTCATTATGAAGGCCTCAATCATAAGTTCATAACCTTTACCTAAAAGCTTTAGACGAATTTAATTTAAAATTCTGATTTATATCATACTTTCCTTCTTGAGCATGACTCCCACAAATATTATCTGGCAAGACATCATCTATGATAGCCTTTTCTTCAAATAACTTATTAATTAGAAGTATGTACTTATCCTTTTTCTTTTTTCATTTGCAATATGTTTATCGGTTAATATCATTCTGTTCTTTTGACAACAAAAAATCAAATTCATAAATGTGATTTCAATTAAAAAAGGGTGTTTAAAGGCCATAGGCATGAAAAATTATACTCCCCTTATCCCAAGTGTAGCATTTAACACGCAGTAAAAACTTTTTTGCACCACAGAGTAAGTTCTACATTTAGAACTAGACATAATATTGATGAAATCAACATCTTAAAAAGTATTATCAATTTTAAAATCACAGAATAATATAATTAATAAATTTTTTAAAAAAATTAAATTTATTGCTATTCTTACTCATTACCAATTGGTGTTGGCTAATCTATCCATTATGGATAGTCTCGAACTATGCCCTTAATGGGCATCCTTATTCTCAAATAAAGTTTTAGAAATTCATGTTATTTAATTTTATTTTTATAAAGTAATTACAATTCCAAAAAAATCTTATAAGTCTATGTATAAATGTTGATTCTCTCCCTTTAAAGAGTAAGGTTATGAGTTTAACCTTTTATAAGGACATTAGCTGTATAGTTTTTTTTTTTCCGGATAAAACATTAGTTGTTTTGTATAGTTGTGTGAGTTATAAGAAAAAAGAAAAGAAAATTGAAAATATAAACCCCCAAAATCAGAAAATGGAAATATTAATCATTTACTAAAATTCTTTTTCAAAGACATATGAGGTAATATTATTGAATACTAAAATTATTTTTTGAAAAAATGACCTAATTTATAATTTGTTAAATTTAATAATCTAACTTAAAATTTTAATAATTCAGCCGTCTGTTTTAAAAACTTTACCTACATTCTTTCCTAATAATGATTATTTATATAGTTTTATGAATATATATTTAGAATGTACAGCCACAAATTAATTAGATGAAGAAAAAAACATAGTTGTCATGTTTTGCAAAGCAAATCATTAATTTTGGGAAAAGCTGAGACATTATGATTATGAGTAAGAGCTATTAAAAACGGAGACAATGATATTGTACTAACCAAGGTTAATCTCTGAAGCCAAAAATCTGGATGGCCTTGAGTATATCTTTTTACTTTTTTTAATGAAAATATTACATTTATTTTACAAAACTTACTTTTTTTAATAACGGTAATATATAATATAGCAACATTTTTTTATGCAGTACTACTTTTAATTCATAAACATTACAAATTTTTTTTTAAAAAAAAATTATCATTAATAATAATGTAAGAAAATGGTAAAGATTCATGATATTATGAGGTTTACTTCCAAAAATGTTAGAGGGTCATTTTCTTGACAAGTAGGCCTGCGTACCACAAAAAGTGGTTAACTAAATAAGAGTTAAATATTATATATAGGGTTAATATACAAATTGGTCTTAAAATTTCTTACTAAGAGTAACGTTACCCTGAAATTGGTCATACATCATTAAAAAAATTAATATTAAAAATTTGATGTTTATTGTTAACTTTTTAATGATATAAATCGATCTTACTATATTTTGAAGCTTCCAATATTGAAGTTGAAATTTTTTTCAATATTGAAGTTGAATTTTTTTTCAGAACAATATTACTTTTGAGTGAAAATTTTTAGGACAAACTTGCACCTTAAAACACACACATATATTGCAGAAAAATTAGAAAGGAAATTCAAAGTTCAATAAAATAAAAGTGCGATAGAAGCAGCACTTTGTTTTTTTTTTTTTTTCTGGTTTACATCACTAAATGTTTATACCTTTTCTTTATTATTTTTAGACATTATACCTTTCCTTTTTTTTTTTTTTTGGTAAAAAGAGAATGGCATAAAATTAAAAGTTAAAATCCATGAATTTCCAATATGCGTACGTTCTTAGGGTTATGTAACTTAAATCACAATAAACACTTTCTCTTTGAATTTCCTCAACTATCTAAAGGACAATAAATAAAGTCAATAAAGTTAAATAAACACGCAAACGGAAATATAGTACTAGAGATTTATAATTAAAATGGGAAAAAGATAAATAAATACCCTTTTAATATTAAAAAATTTAAAAGATGGTTTAAATTTAGTAAATGATAAATGAGAGGCTCTAGCTAAAACTCAACCGAAAATGATTAAAACTGAACAGATAATGACTAAAACTCGATAAAGAATAATTAAAACTTTACAGAAAATTATTAAAACTAACCAATTTTCTGTTCTTCATTTGTCATTTACTAAAATTGAATCATCTTTTAAAATTTTTAATATTTATGGGATATTCATCTATCTTTCTCCCTATATACTTTTACTTCCCAACTGGATAAAAATAGCATCTTCGCGCCTTACAAAACACAAAACAGGGAGATATGTAACAAGGAGTCTCCCCATTTGTACCTACCAATAACATCTTTAAAAAAATGTATAATGTATAATTTCTAAAAGATTAAAAATAATTATCTGACGTATTCTTGCATTATTTATTATATAAACTATAAGTGCCCGTTTGATTCACGAAATCAGAGGGAATGTAATGAAATGGAATGCAATGTAATGGAAAGTAATGTAATAATGATTACTAAAATTTGTTTGATTTGTTATTAAGAAAAGATGATACATAGACACGAACACGTTTAGTTGGATTACATTAAATATGGTAACATATAATAATAACATATCAAGAGATAAAATTACTCCTTGTCTACATATATATGTATAATGACTTGAAATTATCTATTATTTTATTAAGTATGCACAATAATCGTATTACCACTAATAAATAGATCGTAAACAGCCTCTAGAGTGCGAATGAACCACTAATATATATTATTAATGCACACCCCTTGAAGGTCATTTCAGTGGCATGAATAATTCTCACCAAATGTTTGAGCAGAAAACATGTGATACTTAGAACCATCTATAAAGTTTCAAATTTTGATAAATATACTAGTACAGGGCCAAAGAAAGTAAAATACTGAACTCGCTGTACATTTTGTTTAAGCAAATTTGGGGGTTTAGGCTTTGTTATGTTAAAAGAAAGCAAGCAAATATTAAAACTAGAAAATAATTCATTACAATATCATGCCAACGAAAACCAAAGGGAAGAAGTGAAATCAATAATTAGCTAAAAACAGAAACAATCAAAGCAGAAAATGTAAAATCATAAGCTGAATCAATACACTAAATGACACTATAAAACAATCAAATTTGCGAGAAAGGAGAAGAATAAGAATAAGAAATCTTACAGACCTTGAAAGCAAGAGAGGGAGAAGGGGGTGGGCGAGAGAGGAGGAAGAAGACGAAGATGGTGTGCAACAAAAGCAATTGTGATTTGTGAGGCAATATGATTTGATAATATATGTAGGGTTTATTTATGGGTAATATGGTAAATTAAAAAGTTATAATGGTTATATGGTCTTTTTCTCTGGATTACAGGA
>JBAGKO010000002.1:11641339-11653749 GCA_037177275.1 Acacia concinna | reverse complement strand
AATTGCTCTACTTTCTCTCCTCTCTTCTATAATCTCTTACTCTCTTGTCCCAGAAATCCTTTATTTTCATAACAAAAACAACTATATATAATAAAAAAATAAAACTAATACGTTACTGCTTTTGACAAAGAACTGATATATATATATATATATATATATATAATGAGTAAATCCTCTAAAAGAATAAAGAGGTTTGAAGGTAAAAATGACATGATTGGAGGGAGTGGAGGACCCACGAAAATACTTGTAAAGAATTTAAATACTGTAAAAAATAAAAAAAACAGTTGTACCACAAAGAGTCTAAACACTTGTAGCAAGCATACAAGAAAAACCTTCTAATGCACAGTTCGTGTTTTTAGAAATAACAAAAATAAAATTTAAAATTTGCAATATGTTGTGTTTGTGTATAATCTTGGTCTTAAAACAAATGATTTTAGACACGTGCTTACTCCATATATCTAAATAAAATCCAAATCAATTAAATTATAGGTTATATATATTTAAATGCAAGAAAACTACATTAAAATTGTCTCAAACTTTCATAATTCAGTTTTTTCGGCATCAGTCAAAACGCTTTATCCCAGGCATGGTTGATTAAAATAAATAAGAAAACTATTATGAGGATAATAATTTATTACTTTTATGCTGATAATAAGTAGAGTTTATTTTTTTAAATTTCCCTTTTATTTTCCAACAGCAGATTAATTAGCATTTATATCCATCTTAATTACTTTTAATCCTAAATATGAGACCCTGTCAATTTTATTTTAAAACATTAACGAAGCTAATAAATTACTTTAAAATATTTGTATTTTTCCCTTAAAATTAATTTATCTAACTTATAAACTGATATATTATTTAATCATATACTCTTTTGGTCATCTATAAAAGGCACTTCCAATATATTTCATGCAGCAAGTAAAATTTTAAACTTCATTAATTCTCTTATAAAATTCAATAACTTTCTAATTTTATCCTTATTTAATATAAATTATATTCCATGAGAATAAAGTCAATGCAATAATAAATGAAACGTAAAATCATATATTTATATAACAATTTTCTCTCTCAGCCTTAGGATTTTTCCCCCTCTACGCACTAGAGGAGTGCAACATAGGATATAGTTGGGTAATTTAATTGGTTTTTATAGTCTCTCCAAAAAAAATCAATTATATCTTATATTTAGAATAAGATAATAATACATTATGATAATATAGACTAAGATATATAATTAAGAAAATGGTCAAGTCTGAATAAAAAAACTACTATAACATAATTAAACATTAGATGAAACTATAAACATTGATGAAAACATTTTCCCTGGATTTTTTTTTTACAAATTGTTGACAGAGAAGTTAATATCAATATATTAATACCTATATCTGAAGCCACATGTAAAACTACAAATTGGGAGCAAATGTCTAGATATATAAATGCACGTTACTTAAATGAACCAATACAAAAATGAACTTAGACCACAAAAAAAAAAAAGAATTACCCTATTTATAACACCTGATTTATCTTAAAAAAAAAAAATCAACGTCGTAGATCATAAATCTTGCAGCTTATGGCATATGGTTGATTATCTAAGCATAAATGAGATTTCTTCAATTGTAAATATAAGACATAATTGACTTTTTTCTGAGAGATTATAGAAGCTAAATAAGCTACTTAATCATATCATATATTGTGTATTATTATATTATATAATAATTTATAAATTAGACAAAATAATTTAAAAGGAAAATAATAAATATAAATATTTAAAAGTAATTTAATTAGATTTTTTATTTTTCTTTAAAAAATTAATTCTATCTTATATTTATAACTAAAAGAAGTAAATCATATCACAAAAAGATAGAGATGCAGACCCTACTAAACAACTAATTGTTAACATGTTCATGGGAACTGACATAGTGGAATTTTTATACCAAACAACTAATTGTTAACAAGGATGAATGTGAAACTATGAGAGTATGGTATTATATATAGTGCTCCACTACTACGGATTTGGGGCCTTTGCTGCCCCAAATCTATTGCCCTCTCTATTATGCCTCAAATTTGAGGCGCTTTTTGATTATATTTTTGTGTGGTTTTTTCGATTATTAGATTCTACATAAAATGAGTGATATTTTAATATATTAGGGACAAAAAACGGATATGTTTTCAATTTATTATGATTTTTCAAGGATTTAAGACTTTTAAAAATCTAAATAAAAAAAATAAAAAACTATAAAAGTTTTAAATCTTTGAAAAATCATAACAAATTGAAAACAGATCCATTTTTTGCCCATAATATATCAAAATGTCACTTATTTTATATAGAATCTAATCATAAAAGAACCACACACAAAATATATTTAGGAGCTACTCAAAATTAGACGATATGGAGGCGCCATAGAGAGAAGCTGGCTCCAACTAAACACACCCTTGGAAGCGTTACTATTGCTGTGCCTGTGCACCAAGTTGAGTCATTGCTGCCACAAACTCATCCAAATCTTTCCATGACTTTCCCTCCTCGCCTGTGCTCCTACAAGCTTCATCTCTCAGTGCTTTTGCTCTTCCTTTTTCACCATTATCTGCACACATTGATTTTGCTATTGTCTGACCCAGCTCTTCCGGGTCGGGTACATAATCCGCACCTTCACACACCCTTACTGCCACGCCCTTCTCATCCACCAGTAGCTTGGCGTTCACGAACTGGTCGGCCTCCATAGGCCACCCCAGAATCATCACTCCGGCTAATATTGCCTCTAACACTGAGTTCCACCCACAGTGACTCAGAAACCCGCCCACGGCTCGGTGGTTCAGGATCGCCACTTGGGGTACCCAACTTGTCATTACGAAGCCCCGACTGGCGACCCGATCATCAAACCCGTCGGGCACAACGCCGTATCCTTCCTCCACCTGTTGTGGCGTGCCGGGTTTTACTACCCAGATGAATCGCGTACCGGATCTTTCCAACCCGGATGCCAGAGCCACCATTTGTTCTCTCCTGAGCAACTTCTGACTCCCGAAGCACACATACAACACAGACCCATCGGAGCATCCGTCGAGCCAGTTAAACAGATCGGAATGGTCCTCCGGGTACTGCTTAGGTTGATCTCCACCATGGTCGGGTCCCATCAAGCTCAATGGACCCACCGCAAAGACCCGAGCATGCTTTGATGTTAATCTCAAATAATCCAAATATGGACCCTCAAGAGCTCGAAAGCTATTGAAGATGCAACCCCAGCTCACAATGTTGGAAAGAAAACTCTCCTTCACGAACTCCGATTCAGGATCGGATTCCCTGTAAAAACGAAAGATAGAAGGAAGGTGCTCCTCCTTAAACGACGGCGTTCCGGGCATGTCAGGGAACTCCACCACTGTCTGATCCTTAATGGCCTTAAGATTCTGCCAACAGAAATTGCTAACGGAGGTGAAGAAGGCACCGGAGGAGTAGAAAGCTATTCTGGGAATCCCTAGATGGAGGGAAAGCTCAAGCGTACAGCCGAGGAAGAAGTCGGAGATGACGGCGACAGGCGGCGAAGGGTGGGACTTGAACCACTGGATTATTGGGGCATGAAGGTTGGAGAGAGCATTGATCATGGAGTAATTTCCGGTGTTCCCGAGATCTCTGATGTTTTCGACGGCGGGAGGGATTTTGGGGTGTGAAGGGAAGGGGAGAGTGAGGGATTGAACGGCGAGGGGGTGAAGGCGGAGGAGATGGTGGAGGAGGGGAAGGTTTTTTGGAGTGACGATGATGGTAAGGAATAAACCTCGAAGAGCAAGCTGGTGAGTGAGCTCGAGGAGTGGGAGGATATGGCCTTGTGCTGGGTAGGGGAATATGAGAACATGGGGTTTAGACATGGCGATAATCGGAGGAAACGGAAGGAGCAGTGCAGAGGGTTCTGAAATTTAGGGATTACATTTCTTGCTCATCAAATGATGATTGGATTGAATTTGGACGGTTTAGATTTAATTTAATTTAATAATTTAATTTAAAATAAATTTTTATTTTATTATATGCAGAATTAAAAATAAAGATAATCTCATAACTATCACTTTTCATAAAAATGAATTTATTATTTAAAAAATCACAAATTAAAAATTTTAAATTTGGATGGTCCAGATTTCATCACAGTAATGAGAAATCAGTTATTTATTACTGTGATGAGCACTAAATGGGAACCTGAAATTTATGCTTACATAATGTCAGTCAATATCTTATTTTAATTTATTGAGCACTGAGTGGTACTCCAATAACTCCATCAGTGACCGTGCCCTCTTTTTTTTCTTTTTGAAAAAGATACTTTTTTCCAGCTTTTTATTTTTTTTATTATTACTCGTGCGGGTATGGCGTCAAGTCAATGGCTTTTCTTTCTGGGTCCTGTCACATGCAAGTCAAGCTGAAAGGGATCACTTAACCTATGAATTTTGTCATGCAAGTATAGTTTAGGTGGAAAAATGTATTCTGAAAGTTTTATAAGAGACAAATTTATTTTAGAAGTTTTAGAAGTGGGGTCCTGTTATTAGTTGATTATTAGTTGATTAAATATATTGAGCTGATAATTTACAGGTCATCTATTTTATTTTTGTTAAGGTAAAAATTTATCCCCAACTTTTTAAATCCGTTACTTTTAACCGTCAATTGATTTAATATGGTGAACTGCAGTCCACACTCCATATGTCATCCAGTTTATTTTTGTTAAGATAGAAATTTATCTTAGAAATTCATCTGTCATGTAATTCATCTTTTTTAAAAGTTAGATTTAAAATTTTCAGGATAAAGTTTTAGTTTAGCAAAAATACAATGGATGATTTGTAGACTGCTAGCTTAACATATTTAGTCAACTAACGACAGAGGCAAATTCACTCCACTTTTGAAACTTTCAAAGCAAATTCTCCCGTGTGGGCATACTTCCATAGCAAATTTGTTTCTTTACCTTTATTATATTTGTGGTTAACAATGTGGGTGAGATTTAAGAAATATATGTTTATAAATACACAACAAAGTGTAATGGATAATCCCTCAATACTCCAAACCACAATATGAAGATAAATTTATTAAAAACATGACTCGGACACAATACTATAATACTCTCTACCGTTCTAAATATAAAATACAATTAATTTTTTTAGATATTAAGAAAATTAAATAAGTTATATAATAATGTTATATGTGATGTATTATTAGATTATATATCAATTTATAATCTTTACAAATTAATTTGTGACATAAAAATATTTTAAAGTAACTTAACTTATCTCTTAAATCTTTTTTAAAAAAACTTATTTAAATCTTACATTTAAGATAAGGAATACTAGAGCTATGAAGAAGTTCAAAAGTAGGAGAGGTATGTGATCACACGAAACCGGATGGTATATGAAACATTAAAAAATGGATGGAACTTCTCCCTAATTGGGTTATCAACATTCTCTCAAAATGAAACCTCCCAAAAGTGCAACTTCGGACCAATTCACATGGAGGATAGCAAAGGAGGGACACTTCTCAATTAATTCTGCTTATAATTATCTCTTAAAGCGGGGTCAAGCTACCTCTCATGATTTATGGGAACAAATATGGAGATGGCCAATTCCTGAAAAGATCAAGTTCTTCACGTGGCAAATTGGCCATTAGCAATTACTCACAAATCAACTCAGAGTTGATAGAGAACTTTCTCATATTACAAATTGCCCTTTTTCTTGTCAACAAGAGGAAAGTGTAATTCATATTCTTTGTGGCTCTGACAAAGCGAAAGGTATGTGGAATCTTATTTTAAATCCTAAACAATTCTCTAGATTTTTTTGGCCATTTTATTTAAATACGTTAAACAGTAAAATAATTTACCTAAATACTACAAAATTAAAATTATTTACTTATATACTACACTTAAAATCATTCACCAATAGAACAATTTTTAAAATGTGAAGAAGTCATTCACATTCACTTAGTTTCTCTCTCCTCGTCACTGTCAGTTTCCTTTTTTTTTATTTTTCTGTTTTTGGTAAAAATTGCAACTAAGTACCTCATTTTTTTTGCCCAAGTTTTCACTTTCCTTTTGGATCTGAAGAGAGTTGCAACTAATTCCCCTCCACTTCACCATTGCTTCTTTCATCCACCCTTTATTTGTATATATCCAAGTAAATATGAATAGATTTAGTCTCCCTAAATGAAAACAATTTTGGAGAACTTTATAAAAGTAATATATTTTATCCGGAAAACTAAATTTACAATATATAAATATAATTTTTTTTTACAAATATAACATGATATATCCAAAATCTACACTTCTATTTATATATGATCTTTTGCTTTTTTTAATGTTTTTAATTTTCAAGTTATTCCATCAATTTAATTTAAATATGACATATTCAAAATCTATGCTTCTTTGTGCCAATAATAGGTCCAAATTAGAAATGCTCTCAGAAAAACAATAAAGACCAGGCAAGCACATGAGCGTTCTTTTCGTTAAGTAGTCAGCTATTGTATTAGTTTGTCTAGATAGCTGTAGCATGGTTACAATCCAATATCAATACAAATATTCTCTAATCTCAAAAATAATACCATAATCTGCATGCATCGAAGACCACTCCTTAGTAATGAGGTCAATCGCTTCTACACAATCCGATTACAAAGCTACACATTAATGTTTAGACTCTCAAATTCTCTTCTATAAACACATTTGCAAAAAGAAGCGTAGATTTTGATTATGTCATGTTGAAATTAATTTGATGGAATAACTTGAAAATTTAAAACATAAAAAGAAGAAGCACAAGATCATATATAAATAGAAGTATAAATTTTGGATATATCATATTATATTTGTAAAAAAAAATTATATTTATATATCTGTAGATTCAGTTGTTAGGATAAAATATGTTATTTTTATAAAGTTCTTTAAAATTGTTTTTATTTAGGGAGATTAAATATGCTCCTATTTACTTGAATATATAAAAATAAATGGTGGATGAAAGAAGCAAATGGTAAAGTGGAGGGGAATTAGTTGTAACTCTCTTCGGATCCAAAAGGGGAGTGAAAAGGGGGACAAAAGAAATGGGGCACTTAGTTGCAATTTTTGCCAAAAATAGAAAAATTAAGAAAAAAGGAAACTAATAGTGATGGGAGAGAGAAACTAATTCAGGTGAACAACTTCTTAACATTTTAAAAGTTGTTCTACTGGTAAACGATTTTAAGTGTAGTATATATGTAAATAATTTTGATTTTGTAATATTTAAGTAAATTATTTTACTGTTTAACGTATTTAAATAAAATTGCCAATTTTTCTCTGGTGATTTGTAGGTATGGCTTTCTTGGAATTCCAAGCATTCTCTAGGTTCAAAGTGCTATGACTCCTACAACTGGATAAGTGTTTTTAGCCATGTATGTTGGCTCCTCTAAACATCTAAATGTAAATTTATGTTTGAAGGCCGTGTCACAGAAGCCAAAAATAATATCTACCATTTGAATTATACACTCCTTGAAAGCGTATCTAATCAGAATTTCCAGCACAAAGTCTTCCACTTTCAGCATATCTCTGAGCATTGCTGGACTCCTTCTCCTAAAGATACTATCTGCATTGACATTGATGGCTCCGTTAAATTGTGTCACTCAGCAGCATGTGGTGGTGTATTTCAGAACACATTGGGAGAATGGATACAAGGATTTCAGAAAGCCATTGGTCTTGCTTTAATAACAGAAGTGGAAATCTATGCCATCAAAACTGGCATTGAGATCGCAAAACAGTTTGACTTTGTCAAAATCTATATCTACACTGATTCTCTTGATGCTTTCAACATCCTTATGAGAGACTCCATGATTGACCATCCTCTCCACGATCTTATGGAGGAAACAAGAGAACTTCTCTTTGGAAATGGTGAGATCAAATTACAACATGCCTCCAGAGAACTAATCTGTTCTGCCGACTATATGGCAAGGGAAGGACATTCTATTGAGCTCAAAACTCATATATAGAATTATCAGCCTGTTGGAGTCTTAGGCTTTTGAGAAGCTGATGTTCGTCAAAGCTTGACATTTATGCCTCTTATAATGAGGGCCGCTAGATGGTAACATCTAGTTTATTTTCTTCTTAAGCTTATGCTTGCCTTTGTGATATTAAAAAAGATTATTAATTTTAAAAATAGATTATTGGTTGCATGCAAAGATAAATGTGTTAGAGAAGTTGTGTTAAATAAGCGCACTGTACTACTTTGACCATTGTTTACAGAGATGATAAATTGCCGTTGACATGGGATGAATTCCTTAATTAGCGGATCATTAACCCGAAATGTGAGCAAGTAAATCAATTTTTGTCTCGTAGTGTGTATATGATTCAAGATTCTTATTTTATCAAATTATTACTCCCTCCAGTTCTAATTATAAGAATCCGTTGACTTTTTTTGAATAATTCTAGGAAAATCCTAAAAAAACTAATTACATTACTTTAATATTAAAATTTGTTGTTTTTCTTCAAATTATATTGTTTGACTTATTAACTAATATATAATGTATAAAACACAATATATGATATGATTAAGTAATGTAATTAGCATTCTTAGGATTTTGTTAAGATTATCTAAAATGCCCTTATAATTATGACTAGAGGGAGTATTTATTTATGAAAGTTATATATGATTGGTCAACCTTATTATTATGGGGTAAATTCTCATGTGAATAGAATCGCATGGAGTTGAGTTTATAAAAAAAGGAAAACGCCTTGATGACTATTAATTACCTTAATTAATGAATATTTATTGGGAAATAATACGAGGATATTGAATCCTTATATGAGCAAATTGAGTAATAAAAGAAAATAAAAGATTGAAGAAGCAATTAAACCTTTTGAAATAAAGGAAAAGTGTCAATATTAGTTAATACTTTGTAATAATGTCTGGAATTATTGTGAGATGGAAAACCCAACCCGTGTATATGTTAAACAGGTTTTGAGGAGGGTATAACAACTTTTCATATATAAAGTTGATGTAGTAACTTAGAGATGGAAATAGAGAGAGGGACAGAGGGAGCGATAGAGTGGGGAAGTCCGGCGACGGAGGTGGACATGAAGGTAAGAGTATGAAAGAAGGGTCGAATTGAGGGAAATGAAGAGGATGGAGAAGAGGATATGAGGATGGAGAAGAAGAACGAAGAGGGATCATATAGGGATAAAGTCCTGAATTTGGAGAAAATAAATAATCAAGCCTCTACTAAAGATTCCCAAGCAATGGAAATTGCGTGGAAAGATTATATTGATGGTTTGAATGTAAAACCCTATTTTCTGATAGACTTTATAGGTTAATTGGTAATGACTTTGAACCCGAAGCCAAGATTGATCCTAAAACGTAAAACAATTTCATAAATATTTTGACAAATTAAATCCAAACACAGGGTTTGAACTTGTAACATGAATGGATTTCTCCGAATAATTTCAAACTTTTTAAATCATATTCAAAAATAGTTAATTAGTGGTTCAAACTCTTCATTATTAACCCATTTATTGTACTAAACTATGTTTGGTAGTAACAGAGTTTCTTTTCTCTAACCACTTTTTTTTATCTTCCTTTTTTGCTTAATTACTTATTAAGTTATGGACTCTTTCATACATGTGACCATAACTACATTGTGAATTATACCTAGTAATTACAGAGCTAACTCTATTATGCTTACTATAATTACTACTATTTTGTATGTTGTTATTACCATTAAACGGTCATCAATGAAGACGGAACTTACCTATGGGTACCTAGGCATTGGTATTCCTCCTTAGTGAGGAAATTACAATCCAACAATTCTATACAAATTTTGTTATAGCTATACTTTATACAAACAGTAGCCTTACAAGGCTAATCAAAATATAAGTATAACAGGAAATATTATACAGACAACCAACAAAATAAACTATTCCGACTTCACCACATTCTTACTTATTAGCAATTATTACTCCTTTGCCTTTCAAGCTATTTGCCTTTACTGTATATGAATTTAGGAAAGGGGCGAGATTCTTGAGAATCCCAGTAGTAACTATAATCTATCATGTATTATGCAAATTCACAAAGCATGCAAAACAAGCCATCCCATAACAGTCATTTAATTCCTCACAATCAATATTCCTCATGCAGCATTTTCAGTCATCAAGGACATACAGTCCATACATTTAACAGTCAACAGTTTTATGCAGCATAATCAGTCATCATGAAAACAGTCAATCATCACATCAGTAGTGAATGGGACTCATGGTCCTCCTTTCACCTCAACCATATATTTATAAAACGAATATAATCAATAGCATATACAAACATGTAGAACAATTACATAATAATGATGAGAAAAAGTTACTACCTATCGATCTTCCGGTTATTTTATCTTCACCAATCCCATTTCCTCTTTTATGTCTTTTCAAGCTCAGGAAAATATCAAATTCTATATTTCATAATTCCATATAGAAAGAGGTCAATGTTTATTCTAATCTTAATAACATAAGTACATTTATGTTATTCTTGACCCACTCATAAATCTTATCATTTTATTTTACATTGTTAGTTGTCATTAATAATCCATTTACTTATACCCCTTAATTATTAACAAAATCTGCCCCAAATTTACACTAAACTTAGAAAATTCATAACATGAGATGGGGAGATCCAAATGGCATGGTTCTTGACTCTAATTAACCCTTACTAAGTCTATTTTAAGGTCAACTAACAATGTCAATCACTGTCTTACTGGAAACAGAGATTTTTCCAAATTCCTATTGTGAATTTGAAAATTTCACAACTCCCTCTAGGAAACTCCAATTAAGGTGATTCTAAGTTATATGTAACCATTATTAAGTCTCCTTTATAGGAAAAATAATTTATAGAATCACATTATGCAAGTAAATCTCAAAAATGGGCTTTAAGTCTAACTATTCATACTAACTCTCAGATTTTTCCCTGTTTCAGAGCCCTAACTTCCAAAAATCATAACTATTTTTATAGATATCCAATTGGTAAATTCTTAAACTCATTTTAAAGCTTAGAATGTCTACTAATATCTCACCAAATTTTATAAGAAACGAAAATGAATTGCTCTATTAAAATATCTCACGAAATCCATGAGTCAGAATTCATCCTGACAGTTTCATGCCAATTTGAAAAATTCATATCTCAGTCCACTAAACTCCAAATAATATAGTTCCAAGCTTATTTTAAAGATCTATATGTATACTAATTCCTCAAAAAATTTCATAATTAAATAAGGTCATTTTCCCCTGTTTCAAATCACTTTTCTTTCAGTGTTCAGTGTTTTCCTTTCAGAATTTAACCTTAATTTCATAAAATCATATATCTTAATCTATAAATCCAAATTGCATAATATAATACGTGTTTTAAAGCTTGGAATGTCCTCATATGCATGGAGAAAGAAAGAAAAAATGGCTTTTCTCCAGCTACACCCGTGTCACCTTCATGCGTGAAAAGGAAATAGCCAACTATCTGTGGCTTTGCATGCTTGGAAGGAAAAAATAAATGGGTGTAAACATGAGTGGGATAAAATTATACATTGGGTCCTTCCAATGTTTTCTAATTTCTAATTTAGTCCTACTCTATTTTCTAAATTAATTATGATAAATACATATATTGAACGTCAACATTATTTATTGATCTTATATGTCCATTAGCTTCCTTAATTCCTCAAATGGTTCCTAGAAAAATTCCAGATCAAACATCACTTCATAAGTGTTTTTCCATGAATTTTTTCTCAAAAAAGCCTAAAATTATCAAATAAGAATCTTATCATATTTTAAAGATTTTCCCAAAATTTTGGGCTATCACATGTTGCACAAAGACGTGAATTATATTGATATAACATTTTGGAAGTAATTCTATTAAGATGTTATTAAAAAGCGTATTAAATCTTGCCAAATTTAATTACGTTAGTAAAGGTATGTTTATTTGAAATTTGAAAATCACCAATTATTAGTTGTTAATTATTATAAATTAGCATTAAATTGAAGATAATTACTGACCAATACAACTGCAAATCATAATAAAATGTTTGAGTAAAAGGGGAAAAATTAAATATAATTCGGTGATAAATGTACAATTAGACAATCCATTTTGAAGCTAATTAAGTTGTGGAGAGAATCACAAGCCTTTTCTAGATATAAAATTGGTAAAGATTGTGATCACTTATCAAGATTGTGTGTTAGCTAGTTTCTGCTTTTCCTTCAATTAACGTTAGTTCAACCATTATAATAAGCAAGACTTGTTGCAAGTCTAGATTATTCCAAGTACTGAAAAATATTGTGGAGAAATAAAATATTTTAGGCCTTTTTGGTCATGGTTAATACAATGTTTGTACCTTGAACCTCGTAGTTTCAAAGAGTATGTTTTGGTATCTCAAATTTCCTTTCTTCTAAATGTTATAGTTAAATCAGAACCTAGACTAATTT